>CM074723.1:483592542-483701301 GCA_037306005.1 Rhinophrynus dorsalis
CAATGCGTTGCGTACCCTCTGGCACTCAAAGGATTACGTGGCTGCTCCTTGCGCAGTAGAGACTGACCGAACGCTCGCAGTCTCTGCTGCGCATGACGGCTTCTGACAAACATCCTAGCGAATTATTATATAGGATTCTATGTATAGGAAACCAAACGGCAGGCATGAACGTGACGGTGCAAGCTGGCTGCACACAGAGCTCTGTATTTTTTAAAAGAAACTGTGGGTGGGCATTTAAACCTTGGAATACGTGTGGTCTCCAATGCATTGCAAAGCAATGCTTTGGAGACCTCTTTAGCGTTCCAAGGGTTAAAATCCAAATTTAAATCAATATGCAATTTTGGAAATTGTATTCACCCCCCCAGCTCATTGTTACTTTAATATATCAATTAGAATCATAAAATAGGCTTCACAATTAGAGCCGTATTCATAAACGAACTGCTCTATAAAAGGTGACTTTAACCTCTTGAATGCTGGAGACATTGCAAAGAAACATGGGATTAAGCCCTATCTAAATACATTAGATTTTTTGGAATATTAACCCTTTGAGCGCCAGAGGAGTACGCAACGGATTGCAAAGCAATGCGTTGCGTACCCCTCTGACACTCAAAGGGTTAATGCCCTCCCTTTGACGTGCTGTAGTTGGTTTACCCCAGAATCACACCTCTCTAGATACCTGGATATTGTACAATGCAGCGGAATCTGTTGGTGGTTTATACAGAAATAAAAATAATAGTACAAATACAGAATGGGCTAAATCCTTGGGGATATTGGGATTTTTTATTGGTCCCATAAGGTGCAGCTGGTTTGCTCTAGAAGTGTACCACTTTAGTCTGGGTATGCACTAGAGCGAATGATCGCTTTAATGTATTCTAGCACATGCACTCTACCAATGGTAAGACTTTATCTACCATCTACCAATGGTAAGACTTTATCTACCATCTACCACTGGTAAGACTTTATCTACCATCTACCACTGGTAAGACTTTATCTACCATCTACCACTGGTAAGACTTTATCTACCATCTATCAATGGTAAGACTTTATCTACCATCTACCACTAGTAAGACTTTATCTACCATCTACCACTGGTAAGACTTTATCTACCATCTACCAATGGTAAGACTTTATCTACCATCTACCAGTGGTAAGACTTTAAAGAGACACTGTCACCTAAAACTATGTTGGTGATTTTGAAGTAGTTTTCAGAATCACCTGTAGTTTGCATTAGACATTTTTTATGTATTAATATTATATTGAGTTATTTAGACGTGTAGAAGATGGTGAAGAAGGCAGTACCTCCTCCAATCACTGACACTGCTCAGTAATGCATTGCCCACCTCTCCTAGCACTGACTTCCTGTCTTATCCCTACATTACCTCCCCACTCACTGACACTGCTCAGTAATGTATTACCCCTCTCCTAGCACTGACTTCCTGTCTTATCCCTACATTACCTGCTCCACTCACTGACACTGCTCAGCAATGCATTGCCCTCCTCATCTAGCACTGACTTCCTGTCTTATCCCTACATTACCTGCTCCACTCACTGACACTGCTCAGTAATGCATTACCCTCCTCATCTAGCACTGACTTCCTGTCCTTTCCCTACATTACGTCCCCCACTCAGTGACACTGCTCAGAAATGCATTACTCACCTCCCCTAGCACTGACTTAATGTTTTATGCCTACATTATCTCCCCACTCACTGACACTGCTCAGCAATGCATTACCCACCTCCTCTAGCACTGACCTCCTGTCATCTCTACATTATCTCCTCCACTCACTGACTCTCTCAGAAATGCATTGCGCACCTTCCCTAGCACTGACATCCTGTCTTATCCCTACATTACATCCCTCACTCACTGACACTGCTCAGCAATGCATTACCCAACTCCCCTAGCACTGACTTCCTGTCTTATCCCTACATTACCTCCCCACTCACTGACACTGCTCAGCAATGTATTACCCACCTCCCCTAGCACTGACTTCCTGTCTTATCCCTACATTACCTCCCCACTCACTGACACTGCTCAGCAATGTATTACCCACCTCCCCTAGCACTGACTTCCTGTCTTATCCCTACATTACCTCCCCACTCACTGACACTGCTCAGCAATGTATTACCCACCTCCCCTAGCACTGACTTCCTGTCTTATCCCTACATTACCTCCCCCACTCACTGACACTGCTCAGCAATGTATTACCCACCTCCCCTAGCACTAACTTCTTGTCTTATAACTACATTACCTACCCCACTCACTGACACTGCTCAGCAATGTACTACCCACCTCACCTTGTACTGACTTCCTGTCTTATCCCCACATTACCTCCCCACTCACTGACACTGCTCAGCAATGTATTACCCACCTCCCCTAGCACTGACTTCCTGTCTTATCCCTACATTACCTCCCCACTCACTGACACTGCTCAGCAATGTATTACCCACCTCCCC
Organism: Rhinophrynus dorsalis; assembly: GCA_037306005.1. Lineage (NCBI taxonomy): Eukaryota > Metazoa > Chordata > Amphibia > Anura > Rhinophrynidae > Rhinophrynus > Rhinophrynus dorsalis. Next base: position 483,594,997 of record CM074723.1, read on the forward strand.
TAGCACTGACTTCCTGTCTTATCCCTACATTACCTCCCCCACTCACTGACACTCCTCAGCAATGCATTACCCACCTCCCCTAGTGCTGACTTCCTATCTTATCCCTACATTACCTCCCCCACTCACTGACACTGATCAGCAATGCATTACCCATCTCCCCTAGCACTGACTTCCTATCGTATCCCTGCATTACCTCCCCACTCACTGACACCGCTCAGCAATGTATTACCCACCTCCCCTAGCACTGACTTCCTGTCTTATCCCTACATTACCTCCCCCACTCACTGACACTCCTCAGCAATGCATTACCCACCTCCCCTAGTGCTGACTTCCTGTCTTATCCCTACATTACCTCCCCCACTCACTGACACTGCTCAGCAATGCATTACCCATCTCCCCTAAACTGACTTCCTATCGTATCCCTACATTACCTCCCCACTCACTGACACCGCTCAGCAATGTATTACCCACCTCCCCTAGCACTGACTTCCTGTCTTATCCCTACATTATCTCCTCCACATGTATCAGTCAATGTCACTAGATATCACCCCTTTGCACCACATATCTGCCAGTGTCACTAGACCCCTCCCCTCTGTATCATGTATCTGCCAGTGTCACTAGACCCCTCTCCTCTGTACCATGTATCTGACAGTGTTACTAGACCCCTCCCCTCTGTACCATGTATCTGTCAGTGTTACTAGACCCCTCTCCTCTGTACCATGTACCTGACAGTGTTACTAGACCCCTCTCCTCTGTACCATGTATCTGACAGTGTTACTAGACCCCTCCCCTCTGTACCATGTATCTGACAGTGTTACTAGAACCCTCCCCTCTGTACCATGTATCTGTCAGTGTTACTAGACCCCTCTCCTCTGTACCATGTATCTAACAGTGTTACTAGACCCCTCTCCTCTGTACCATGTATCTGACAGTGTTACTAAACCCCTCTCCTCTGTACCATGTATCTGACAGTGTTACTAGACCCCTCTCCTCTGTACCATGTATCTGACAGTGTTACTAGAACCCTCCCCTCTGTACCATGTATCTGTCAGTGTTACTAGACCCCTCTCCTCTGTACCATGTACCTGACAGTGTTACTAGACCCCTCTCCTCTGTACCATGTATCTGACAGTGTTACTAGACCCCTCCCCTCTGTATCATGTATCTGCCAGTGTCACTAGACCCCTCTCCTCTGTACCATGTATCTGACAGTGTTACTAGACCCCTCCCCTCTGTACCATGTATCTGACAGTGTTACTAGAACCCTCCCCTCTGTACCATGTATCTGACAGTGTCACTAGAGCCCTCCCCTCTGTACCATGTATCTGTCAGTGTTACTAGACCCCCTCTCCTCTGTACCATGTACCTGACAGTGTTACTAGACCCCTCTCCTCTGTACCATATATCTGACAGTGTTACTAGACCCCTCCCCTCTGTACCATGTATCTGACAGTGTTACTAGACCCCTCCCCTCTGTACCATGTATCTGACAGTGTTACTAGACCCCTCCCCTCTGTACCATGTATCTGTCAGTGTTACTAGACCCCTCTCCTCTGTACCATGTATCTAACAGTTTTACTAGACCCCTCTCCTCTGTACCATGTATCTGACAGTGTTACTAGACCCCTCTCCTCTGTACCATGTATCTGACAGTGTTACTAGAACCCTCCCCTCTGTACCATGTATCTGTCAGTGTTACTAGACCCCTCTCCTCTGTACCATGTACCTGACAGTGTTACTAGACCCCTCTCCTCTGTACCATGTATCTGACAGTGTTACTAGACCCCTCCCCTCTGTACCATGTATCTGACAGTGTTACTAGACCCCTCCCCTATGTACCATGTATCTTACAGTGTTACTAGACCCCTCTCCTCTGTACCATGTATCTGACAGTGTTACTAGACCCCTCCCCTCTGTTCCATGTATCTGTCAGTGTTACTAGACCCCTCTCCTCTGTACCATGTATCTGACAGTGTTACTAGACCCCTCCCCTCTGTACCATGTATCTGACAGTGTTACTAGACCCCTCCCCTCTGTACCATGTATCTGACAGTGTTACTAGAACCCTCCCCTCTGTACCATGTATCTGACAGTGTTACTAGAACCCTCCCCTCTGTACCATGTATCTGACAGTGTTACTAGACCCCTACCCTCTGTACCATGTATCTGACAGTGTTACTAGAACCCTCCCCTCTGTACCATGTATCTGACAGTGTTACTAGACCCCTCTCCTCTGTACCATGTATCTGACAGTGTTACTAGACCCCTCCCCTCTGTACCATGTATCCGTCAGTGTTACTAGACCCCTCTCCTCTGTACCATGTACCTGACAGTGTTACTAGACCCCTCTCCTCTGTACCATGTATGTGACAGTGTCACTAGACCCCTCTCCTCTGTACCATGTACCTGACAGTGTCACTAGACCCCTCCCCTCTGTACCATGTATCTGACAGTGTTACTAGACCCCTCCCCTCTGTACCATGTATCTGTCAGTGTTACTAGACCCCTCTCCTCTGTACCATGTACCTGACAGTGTTACTAGACCCCTCTCCTCTGTACCATATATCTGACACTGTTACTAGACCCCTCTCCTCTGTACCATGTATCTGACAGTGTTACTAGACCCCTCCCCTCTGTACCATGTATCTGACAGTGTTACTAGACCCCTCCCCTCTGTACCATGTATCTTACAGTGTTACTAGACCCCTCTCCTCTGTACCATGTATCTGACAGTGTTACTAGACCCCTCCCCTCTGTTCCATGTATCTGTCAGTGTTACTAGACCCCTCTCCTCTGTACCATGTATCTGACAGTGTTACTAGACCCCTCCCCTCTGTACCATGTATCTGACAGTGTTACTAGACCCCTCTCCTCTGTACCATGTACCTGACAGTGTTACTAGACCCCTCTCCTCTGTACCATGTATCTGACAGTGTTACTAGACCCCTCTCCTCTGTACCATGTATCTATCAGTGTTACTAGACCCCTCCCCTCTGTACCATGTATCTGACAGTGTTACTAGAACCCTCCCCTCTGTACCATGTATCTGACAGTGTTACTAGAACCCTCCCCTCTGTACCATGTATCTGACAGTGTTACTAAACCCCTCCCCTCTGTACCATGTATGTGACAGTGTTACTAGAACCCTCCCCTCTGTACCATGTATCTGACAGTGTTACTAGACCCCTCCCCTCTGTACCATGTATGTGACAGTGTTACTAGAACCCTCCCCCCTGTACCATGTATCTGACAGTGTTACTAGACCCCTCTCCTCTGTACCATGTATCTGACAGTGTTACTAGACCCCTCCCCTCTGTTCCATGTATCTGTCAGTGTTACTAGACCCCTCTCCTCTGTACCATGTATCTGACAGTGTTACTAGACCCCTCCCCTCTGTACCATGTATCTGACAGTGTTACTAGACCCCTCTCCTCTGTACCATGTATCTGACAGTGTTACTAGACCCCTCCCCTCTGTACCATGTATCTGTCAGTGTTACTAGACCCCTCTCCTCTGTACCATGTACCTGACAGTGTTACTAGACCCCTCTCCTCTGTACCATGTATGTGACAGTGTCACTAGACCCCTCTCCTCTGTACCATGTACCTGACAGTGTCACTAGACCCCTCCCCTCTGTACCATGTATCTGACAGTGTTACTAGACCCCTCCCCTCTGTACCATGTATCTGTCAGTGTTACTAGACCCCTCTCCTCTGTACCATGTATCTGTCAGTGTTACTAGACCCCTCTCCTCTGTACCATGTATCTGACAGTGTTACTAGACCCCTCCCCTCTGTACCATATATCTGTCAGTGTTACTAGACCCCTCTCCTCTGTACCATGTATCTGACAGTGTTACTAGACCCCTCCCCTCTGTACCATGTATCTGACAGTGTTTCTAGTCCCCTCCCCTTTGTACCATGTATCTGACAGTGTTACTAGACCCCTCTCCTCTGTACCATGTATCTACAGTGTTACTAGACCCCTCCCCTCTGTACCATGTATCTGACAGTGTTACTAGACCCCTCTCCTCTGTACCATGTATTTGTCAGTGTTACTAGACCCCTCTCCTCTGTACCATGTATCTGACAGTGTTACTAGACCCCTCCCCTCTGTACCATGTATCTGACAGTGTTTCTAGTCCCCTCCCCTCTGTACCATGTATCTGACAGTGTTACTAGACCCCTCTCCTCTGTACCATGTATCTGACAGTGTTACTAGACCCCTCCCGTCTGTACCATGTATCTAACAGTGTTACTAGACCCCTCTCCTCTGTACCATGTATCTGACAGTGTTACTAGACCCCTCTCCTCTGTACCATGTATCTGTCAGTGTTACTAGACCCCTCTCCTCTGTACCATGTATTTGTCAGTGTTACTAGACCCCTCTCCTCTGTACCATGTATCTGACAGTGTTACTAGACCCCTCTCCTCTGTACCATGCATCTGACAGTGTTACTAGACCCCTCCCCTCTCTACCATGTATCTGACAGTGTTTCTAGTCCCCTCCCCTCTGTACCATGTATCTGACAGTGTTACTAGACCCCTCCCCTCTGTACCATGTATCTGTCAGTGTTACTAAACCCTCCCCTCTGTACCATGTATCTGTTAGTGTTACTAGACCCCTCCCCTCTGTACCATGTATCTGACAGTGTTACTAGACCCCTCTCCTCTGTACCATGTACCTGACAGTGTTACTAAACCCCTCTCCTCTGTACCATGTATCTGACAGTGTTAGTAGACCCCTCTCCTCTGTACCATGTATCTGTCAGTTTTACTAGACCCCTCTCCTCTGTACCATGTATCTGTCAGTGTTACTAGACCCCTCTCCTCTGTACCATATATCTGACAGTGTTACTAGACCCCTCTCCTCTGTACCATGTATCTGACAGTGTTACTAGACCCCTCTCCTCTGTACCATGTATCTGACAGTGTTACTAGACCCCTCTCCTCTGTACCATGTATCTGACAGTGTTACTAGACCCCTCCCCTCTGTACCATGTATCTGACAGTGTTACTAGACCCCTCTCCTCTGTACCATGTATCTGCAGTGTTACTAGACCCCTCCCCTCTGTACCATGTATCTGACAGTGTTACTAGACCCCTCTCATCTGTACCATGTATCTGACAGTGTTACTAGACCCCTCTCCTCTGTACCATGTACCTGGCAGTGTCACTAGACCCCTCCCCTCTGTACCATGTATCTGACAGTGTTACTAGACCCCTCTCCTCTGTACCATGTATCTGACAGTGTTACTAGACCCCTCCCCTCTGTACCATGTATTTGACAGTGTTACTAGACCCCTCCCCTTTGTACCATGTACCTGACAGTGTTACTAGACACCTCCCCTCTGTACCATGTATCTAACAGTGTTACTAGACCCCTCTCCTCTGTACCATGTATCTGCAGTGTTACTAGACCCCTCCCCTCTGTACCATGTATCTAACAGTGTTACTAGACACCTCTCCTCTGTACCATGTATCTGACAGTGTTACTAGACCCCTCCCCTCTGTACCATGTATCTGACAGTGTTACTAGACCCCTCCCCTCTGTACCATGTATCTGACAGTGTTACTAGACCCCTCTCCTCTGTACCATGTATCTGACAGTGTTACTAGACCCCTCTCCTCTGTACCATGGATCTGACAGTGTTACTAGACCCCTCCCCTCTGTACCATGTATCTGGCAGTGTTACTAGACCCCTCCCCTCTGTACCATGTATCTGATAGTGTTACTAGACCCCTCCCCTCTGTACCATGTATCTGCAGTGTTACTAGACCCCCTCCCCTCTGTACCATGTATTTGACAGTGTTACTAGACCCCTCTCCTCTGTACCATGTATCTGACAGTGTTACTAGACCCCTCTCCTCTGTACCATGTATCTGACAGTGTTACTAGACCCCTCTTCTCTGTACCATGTATCTGACAGTGTTACTAGACCCCTCTTCTCTGTACCATGTATCTGACGGTGTTACTAGACCCCTCTCCTCTGTACCATGGATCTGACGGTGTTACTAGACTCCTCCCCTCTGTACCATGTATCTGACAGTGTTACTAGACCACTCCCCTCTGTACCATGTGTCTGACAGTGTTACTAAACCCCTCCCCTCTGTACCATGTATCTGACAGTGTTACTAGACCCCTCCCCTCTGTACCATGTGTCTGACAGTGTTACTAGACCCCTCTCCTCTGTACCATGTATCTGTCAGTGTTACTAGACCCCTCTCCTCTGTACCATGTATCTGACAGTGTTACTAGACCCTTCTCCTCTGTACCATGTATCTGACAGTGTTACTGGACCCCTCTCCTCTTTACCATGTATCTGACAGTGTTACTAGACCCCTCTCCTCTGTACCATGTATCTGACAGTGTTACTGGACCCCTCTCCTCTGTAACATGTATCTGACAGTGTCACTAGACCCCTCTCCTCTGTACCATGTATCTGACAGTGTTACTAGACCCCTCTTCTCTGTACCATGTATCTGACAGTGTTACTAGACCCCTCTCCTCTGTACCATGGATCTGACAGTGTTACTAGACCCCTCCCCTCTGTACCATGGATCTGACAGTGTTACTAGACCCCTCCCCTCTGTACCATGTATCTGACAGTGTTACTAGACCCCTCTCCTCTGTACCATGGATCTGACAGTGTTACTAGACCCCTCCCCTCTGTACCATGTATCTGACAGTGTTACTAGACCCCTCTCCTCTGTACCATGGATCTGACAGTGTTACTAGACCCCTCTCCTCTGTACCATGTATCTAACAGTGTTACTAGACCCCTCTCCTCTGTACCATGGATCTGACAGTGTTACTAGACCCCTCCCCTCTGTACCATGTATCTGACAGTTTTACTAGACCCCTCTCCTCTGTACCATGGATCTGACAGTGTTACTAGACCCCTCTCCTCTGTACCATGTATCTAACAGTGTTACTAGACCCCTCTCCTCTGTACCATGTATCTAACAGTGTTACTAGAACCCTCTCCTCTGTACCATGTATCTGTCAGTGTTACTAGACCCCTTTCCTCTGTACCATGTATCTGACAGTGTTACTAGACCCCTCTCCTCTGTACCATGTATCTACAGTGTAACTAGACCCCTCTCCTCTGTACCATGTATCTGACAGTGTTACTAGAACCCTCCCCTCTGTACCATGTATCTGACAGTGTTACTAGACCCCTCCCCTCTGTACCATGTATCTGATAGCTTGTCCTTCTTATACACATCCTGATTCTGGCTCCCCTGCCCTGAGCCCTCGTACCCTCTAACAGAGATGGGGAAACTGGAGGTGAGGTGAAGAGATGGGCAGTCACACAGGGAGAGGTGAGGTGAAGAGATGAGCAGTCACACAGGGAGAGATGAAGTGAAGAGATGAGGAGTCACACAGGGAGAGGTGAAGTGAAGAGATGGGCAGTCACACAGGGAGAGGTGAAGTGAAGAGATGGGCAGTCACACAGTGAGAGGTGAGGTGAAGAGATGGGCAGTCACACAGTGAGAGGTGAAGTGAAGAGATGAGCAGTCACACAGGGAGAGGTGAAGTGAAGAGATGGGCAGTCACACAGGGAGAGGTGAAGTGAAGAGATGAGCAGTAACACAGGGAGAGGTGAATTGAAGAGATGAGCAGTAACACAGGGAGAGGTGAAGTGAAGAGATGGGCAGTCACACAGGGAGAGGTGAAGTGAAGAGATGAGCAGTAACACAGGGAGATGTGAAGTGAAGAGATGGGCAGTCACACAGGGAGAGGTGAGGTGAAGAGATGAGCAGTCACACAGGGAGAGGTGAGGTGAAGAGATGGGCAGTCACACAGGGAGAGGTGAGGTGAAGAGATGGGCAGTCACACAGGGAGAGGTGAAGTGAAGAGATGAGCAGTAACACAGGGAGAGGTGAAGTGAAGAGATGGGCAGTCACACAGGGAGAGGTGAGGAGAAGAGATGGGCAGTCACACAGGGAGAGGTGAGGTGAAGAGATGGGCAGTCACACAGGGAGAGGTGAGGTGAAGAGATGAGCAGTCACACAGGGAGAGGTGAGGTGAAGAGATGAGCAGTCACACAGTGAGAGGTGAGGTGAAGAGATGGGCAGTCACACAGGGAGAGGTGAAGTGAAGAGATGGGCAGTCACACAGGGAGAGGTGAAGTGAAGAGATGGGCAGTCACACAGGGAGAGGTGAAGTGAAGAGATGGGCAGTCACACAGGGAGAGGTGAAGTGAAGAGATGGGCAGTCACACAGGGAGAGGTGAGGTGAAGAGATGAGCAGTCACACAGGGAGAGGTGAGGTGAAGAGATGAGCAGTCACACAGTGAGAGGTGAGGTGAAGAGATGGGCAGTCACACAGGGAGAGGTGGGGTGAAGAGATGGGCAGTCACACAGGGAGAGATGAAGTGAAGAGATGGGCAGTCACACAGGGAGAGGTGAAGTGAAGAGATGGGCAGTCACACAGGGAGAGGTGAAGTGAAGAGATGGGCAGTCACACAGGGAGAGGTGAGGTGAAGAGATGAGCAGTCACACAGGGAGAGGTGAAGTGAAGAGATGGGCAGTCACACAGGGAGAGGTGAGGTGAAGAGATGGGCAGTCACACAGGGAGAGGTGGGGTGAAGAGATGGGCAGTCACACAGGGAGAGGTGAAGTGAAGAGATGGGCAGTCACACAGGGAGAGGTGAGGTGAAGAGATGAGCAGTCACACAGGGAGAGGTGAGGTGAAGAGATGAGCAGTCACACAGGGAGAGGTGAAGTGAAGAGATGGGCAGTCACACAGGGAGAGGTGAAGTGAAGAGTTGGGCAGTCACACAGGGAGAGGTGAAGTGAAGAGATGGGCAGTCGCACAGGGAGAGGTGAAGTGAAGAGATGGGCAGTCACACAGGGAGAGGTGAGGTGAAGAGATGGGCAGTCACACAGGGAGAGGTGAGGTGAAGAGATCGGCAGTCACACAGGGAGAGGTGAAGTGAAGAGATGAGCAGTAACACAGGGAGAGGTGAAGTGAAGAGATGGGCCGTCACACAGGGAGAGGTGAAGTGAAGAGATGGGCCGTCACACAGGGAGAGGTGAAGAGATGAGCAGTCACACAGGGAGAGGTGAGGTAAAGAGATGAGCAGTCACACAGGGAGAGGTGAAGTGAAGAGATGGGCAGTCACAAAGGGAGAGGTGAAGTGAAGAGATGAGCAGTCACACAGGGAGAGGTGAGGTGAAGAGATGGGCAGTCACACAGGGAGAGGTGAAGTGAAGAGATGGGCAGTCACACAGGGAGAGGTGAAGTGAAGAGATGAGCAGTAACACAGGGAGAGGTGAAGTGAAGAGATGGGCAGTCACACAGGGAGAGGTGAAGTGAAGAGATGGGCAGTCACACAGGGAGAGGTGAAGTGAAGAGATGGGCTGTCACACAGGGAGAGGTGAGGTGAAGAGATGGGCAGTCACACAGGGAGAGGTGAAGTGAAGAGATGAGCAGTAACACAGGGAGAGGTGAGGTGAAGAGATGGGCAGTCACACAGGGAGAGGTGAGGTGAAGAGATGGCCAGTCACACAGGGAGAGGTGAAGTGAAGAGATGGGCAGTCACACAGGGAGAGGTGAGGAGAAGAGATGGGCAGTCACACAGGGAGAGGTGAGGAGAAGAGATGGGCAGTCACACAGGGTGAGGTGAAGTGAAGAGATGGGCAGTCACACAGGGAGAGGTGAGGTGAAGAGATGGGCAGTCACACAGGGAGAGGTGAGGTGAAGAGATGGGCAGTCACACAGGGAGAGGTGAAGTGAAGAGATGGGCAGTCACACAGGGAGAGGTGAAGTGAAGAGATGGGCAGTCACACAGGGAGAGGTGAGGTGAAGAGATGAGCAGTCACACAGTGAGAGGTGAGGTGAAGAGATGGGCAGTCACACAGGGAGAGGTGAGGTGAAGAGATATGCAGTCACACAGGGAGAGGTGAGGTGAAGAGATGGGCAGTCACACAGGGAGAGGTGAAGAGATGAGCAGTCACAAAGGGAGAGGTGAAGTGAAGAGATGGGCAGTCACACAGGGAGAAGTGAAGTGAAGAGATGGGCAGTCACACAGGGAGAGGTGAAGTGAAGAGATGGGCAGTCACACAGGGAGAGGTGAAGTGAAGAGATGGGCAGTCACACAGGGAGAAGTGAAGTGAAGAGATGGGCAGTCACACAGGGAGAGGTGAAGTGAAGAGATGGGCAGTCACACAGGGAGAGGTGAAGTGAAGAGATGGGCAGTCACACAGGGAGAGGTTAGGTGAAGAGATGGGCAGTCACACAGGGAGAGGTATAGTCTCTACTAGTGAACTGAACATCATCAAATATTAACGTGGTGCAGGAGGTCCCTGTGGAGAGGAGGAGGCGCTAGAGAGTCTGGAATTAGCTGGAATGTGCTGATGACTGGAAATTCCTGACATCCCATTCCTCAGCCCTGTTCCATAATCACTTATATAACCCTTTAAGGCGAAATTAATAAGAAAAGGGGGCCAAACCAACTTTACTATTATGTAAATTGCAATTTATGTAACCCATTGAGTGCCAGAGAGGTATCCGATGCATTGCAGCACAATGCATCATATACCTCTCCGGCACTGAAATGGTTAACCACATTACACTATTGCATTTAGATAGATAGATAGATAGATAGATAGATAGATAGATAGATAGATAGACAGATAGAGATAGATATGAGATAAATATGATATAGATAGATATGAGATAGATAGATAGACAGATAGATAGATAGACAGATAGATATGAGATAGACAGATAGATAGATAGATAGATAGATAGATAGATAGATAGATAGATATGAGATAGATAGATAGATAGATAGATAGATAGATAGATAGATATGAGATAGATAGATAGATAGATAGATAGATAGATAGATAGATAGACAGACAGATAGATAGACAGATAGATATGAGATAGACAGATAGATAGACAGATAGATAGATAGACAGATAGATATGAGATAGACAGATAGATAGATAGATATGAGATACATAGATAGATTGATCGATAGATAGATAGATAGATAGATATGAGATAGATAGATAGATAGATAGATAGATAGATAGATAGATATGAGATAGATAGATAGATAGATAGATAGATAGATAGATAGATAGACAGATAGATATGAGATAGACAGATAGATAGACAGATAGATAGATAGACAGATAGATATGAGATAGACAGATAGATAGATAGATATGAGATACATAGATAGATTGATCGATAGATAGATAGATAGATAGATAGATAGATAGATAGATATGAGATGGATAGATATATATGAGATAGATAGATAGATAGACAGATAGATATGAGATAGACAGATAGATAGATAGACAGATAGATATGAGATAGACAGATAGATAGATAGATAGATATGAGATACATAGATAGATTGATCGATAGATAGATAGATAGATAGATAGATAGATAGATAGATAGATAGATAGATATGAGATAGATTAGATAGATAGATAGATAGATAGATAGATAGATAGATAGATAGATATGAGATAGATAGATAGATAGATAGATAGATATGAGATAGATAGATAGATAGATAGATAGATAGATAGATATGAGATAGATAGATAGATAGATAGATAGATATGAGATAGATAGACATGATATAGATAGATAGATAGATAGATAGATAGATAGATAGATAGATAGATCGATATGATATAGATAGATAGATATGACATAGATAGATAGATAGATAGATAGATATGAGATAGATAGATAGATATGAGATAGATAGATATGAAATAGATAGATAGATATGAAATAGATAGATAGATAGATAGATATGAGGTAGATAGATAGATAGATAGATAGATAGATAGATAGATAGATAGATATGAAATAGATAGGTAGATAGATAGATAGATATTAGACAGATAAATAGATAGATAGATAGATAGATAGATAGATAGATAGATAGATAGACCTATCCTTTGAACCAGTCTTTCTGAAACATATAATAAATAGATAGATATATAGATAGATAGATAGATATGAGATAGATAGATAGATAGATAGATAGATAGATATGAGATAGATAGATAGATATGAAATAGATAGATGGATAGATAGATAGATAGATATGAGATAGATAGATATGAGATAGATAGATAGATAGATAGATAGATAGATAGATAGAAAGGTATGAGATAGATAGATAGATAGATCGATAGATATGAGATCGATAGATAGACAGATAGATATGAGATAGATAGATAGATAGATAGATAGATAGATAGATAGATAGATATGAGATAGATAGATATGAGATAGATAGATAGATAGATAGATAGATAGATATGAGACAGATAGATAGATAGATAGATAGATAGATAGATATGAGATAGATAGATATGAGATAGATAGATAGATAGATAGATAGATATGATATAGATAGATAGATAGATAGATAGATAGATAGATAGATATGAGATAGACCTATCCTTTGAACCATTCTTTCTGAAACCTATAATAGAGTGATCGCTTTTTGACAATATGTATACTGGTATGTTGTGTAGCAATGTTGCTGCTGAAACAAAGCCTTGTGTCGTCCCCTGGAAGAGCTTCATAACAACTTCCTGGAGATATGGGGTGTGTGATTTTGACAGTAGTGGGTAGGAACCGTAAATCTCTGCAAGAGTTTGCCCGACCTCAACTTCCTCCTCAGCCACAAAAAAAAAAATGGCCGACACACACGCAAACACTGTGACACACACAATCACTGTGACACACACACACACACACACACACACACACACACAAATACACACACTGTGACACAAACACACACTCTCCTTAACTTTGACTCCCAGTGGCCTCTGCTTGATCTGTGGTACAGCCACTGAAGGGAAGCTGCAGTACCAGACTAACATAATGACACTCAAAGGGTTAAGGAAGGCCCTCATTGCTCAATTATTTCAATGGTTTCAACATTTCCTATGCATGACAGAGGACAGGCAGCCATCAGGTGCACATTCTGCCCCAAAGTAAAGGAAATAACAAATACAATCGATTTAATGGTTTCCAGAACATGGGGGGGGGTGGCTGCAGCAGATTGTGCAGTCATGTCCTTTGGTCCTTAGAGGGCTACATTTGCCTTTTCTCTGAATACTGTAGATATTCACTTCAATAATAGATTGTTACCTACACAGGACCATAAAGCTCCTACATTAATCCTAGGGTGGCCACAGCCCACACTTCTACACCCAGGTATATCTCCTAAAGATGGACATGTGAGGTATGAACCCTAAGATCTCCTAAAGAGGGACACTTGGGAGGTACGGACCCCTAATATCTCCTAAAGAGGGACACTTGGGAGGTATGGATCCTTAATATCGCTTAAAGAGGGACACTTGGGAAATATGGACCCTTAATTTCTCCTAAAGAGGGACGCATAGGAGGTATGGACCCCTAATATCTCCTAAAGAGGGACATTTGGGAAGTATGGACACCTATTAGTTCCAAAGGATGGACATTTGGGAGGTATGGACCCCTAATATATCTTAAAAAGGGACACCTGGGAGGTATAGACCCCTAATATCTCCTAAAGAGGGACACTTGGGAAGTATGGACCCTTAATAACCTCTTAAGAGAGACCTTAGGAAATATCAACCCCTAATATCTCCTAAAGAGAGACACTTAGGAGGTATGGACCCCTAATATCTCCTAAAGAGGGACACTTAAGAAGTATGGACACCTATTAACTCCAAAGGATGGACAATTGCGATGTACAGACCCCTAATATCTCTTAAAAAGGAACATCTGGGAGGTATAGACACCTAATCTTTCCTGATGAGGGATAATTGGGAGGTATGTACTCCTAATATCTCCTAAAGAGGGGCACATAGGAGGTATGGACCACTAATATCTCCTAAAGAGGGTCATTTGAGAGCTACGGATCTCTAATATCTCCTAAAAAGGGACACTAATTATTTCCTAAAGAGGGACACTTCTGAGGTATAAACCCCTAATATCTCCTAAAGAGGGACACTTCTGAGGTATAAACCCCTAATATCTCCTAAAGAGAGACACTTGGGAAGTATAGACCCCTAATATCTCCTAAAGATGGACACGGGAGGTATGGAGCCCTAATATCTCCTTAAGAGGGATACGTGGGAGCTATGGGCCCATAATATCTCCTAAAAAGGGATACTTGAGAGGTATGAACCCCTAATATAGCCTTAAGAGGGACACTTGTATTGTTAAGATATCCAGTTAATAATCAGTTTAAACACTTTATTTACCAGGTTATACATATATATATTGGCAATATCTATTACATATACAATGCATTGTGGGTATGACGATACAGACACTGATTTAAATAACAACTACAGTATTTCTGGTGCAAAACAAATGCATTATATAGGAGAAAAAAATCCCATTCGTCTCTTTAATGCTAAGAATTCAAAGCTCTCTATGTGTTCTGGTGGTGATTTTGTTTGTGATATAAATATTTTTTGAGAAAATAACTTTTACATGTTGTGATACTATCTGGCATTTTATGCTAATTAGTCTCTGTGCTGAGCCATTATGATCACACACACACACTGTGCTAGGAATGAACTGAGGCGGAGCCCACACACTGGGGGCGTGTCTATTCGCACAGAGAGTGGTGAACTTGGCCTCAAACAGAACTAATCAGCATACTGTATAGGGTATTAGCATAAAATGCCACGGGTCTGTTCCTCAAAAATGTATTTACATTGCAGAGAAATAGCTAGTGCAAAGTAAAGGTGTTTGTAATTCTCTCTGAAGGTGAGAGGTCCACATTAACTCTATAAGGACCACTGTCAGTGGCTGACCAATAGGGGTCACAACTGCAACCGAGCCTGTCAGTCCAGGAACCTGGCTGCCCCTTGCCCAGTCTGCCCAACCCTGCAACAAGCCTCATCCAGTGGGAAGATCAGACTGATCTCCCCACCGGCAAGCTGAAGTCTGTGCCTTCCTTGGCACAGACCTCTATTAGCAGCTCCCTCTCTGTCCCTGGCACTCTTGTAATGCAGAGCGCTGGGATATGAAATCATCTCCTAGCTCTCTGCATTACTGGAGAGAGGTCCGCTCGGGAGCTACTGATAGAGGTCTGTGCAGAAGGCGGAACAGACATGTCCTGCCACTCCGCATGCATGAGATGGAATGGGGGCCAGTGTGGAGGTGGCCACTGGGGGCATTGTGGAGGTGGTCAGTGAGGGCATTGTGGAGGTGGACAGTGTGGAGGTGGTCAATGGGGGCATTGTGGATGTGGACAGTGTGGAGATGGACAATGGGGGCAATGTAGAGGTGGACAGTGTGGTGGTGGACAATGGGGACAATGTGGTTGGGGGCACCAAGGCAATTTTTGCACCAAGGCTCGGTGTTGGCTATCTCCCTGGCACTCAAAGGGTTAAATCAGTCCCATAGAACCTGCATAGTTCATGAACTCTGGTGGCTTAAGAAGAGAATCCCTATTTGTGTTAAATATAGGAGAGAGAAGATTAAACCAATCAGACAGGAGAGATTATAGACGGAAGTCCTGTTTAGTCAGCTGGAGAACAGGAGAGAGAATTACATTGCTGGAAGATTATCCTCTCCCTCTTCTAAGTTATCTTCTCTAATAAAAAGCTAATGAGTGTTTTACTTTTTTTAAATGTATTTTCCCGTGAGCCGTTAAGGGGTTTCTCTATCTATCTCCAACTAGCAGTGGTAGAGAGATATCAATGGGAAAATGCTGGTGTCTGCAACACGGAAATTCTAAATATAGATCTTTCCTTGAACGGCCACTGAAAGTCACTACACGTTCTGCGCAAATGCTGCAGTGGAGTGTGCGTATACAGGAGAAGTGCATTGTGGGAAACCCCTCCCTTATCAGGAGGAAGCTTCGTAGCCTTATTGTGAATATAGAATGTAATGTACACCTTAACCCCTTGAGTTCCAAAGGGGTATACAGCGCACTGCGAAATAGTACTCAAAGGAATAAAAATACAGAGGCTTATATATATTAAGAACAACGGAAGCAATTTAGAAGGAACGAGACTGTACAGTAGGCGACAAAATAAATATTCGCTAAATTCCCATGCATTTAAAGGGATAGTAATGTTTCACAAAAAGAGCAGCTCCAATTAATCGTCATAGTATTTGAGCCATAGAGAGTGTTATTTCATTACTGTGAGTGTTCTAGTTCAAGAGTAATTGAATGATAAAGTATCCCCTCCCGTCCCTTTTATCTAGTGTAAGTCACCTCCCCTCAGATGTGGAATCCAGTCCATAGACCAGACAGATAACTGAAGGGGGCAATCTTCTTCCTATGAGAACAATGAAAGCCCTGCCCCCCTTGACAAGTTTTTCAGGTTTTTCCCTTATCTTAATTGAAGATTGTTCCTCTCTGCAGTCTACCTGGGCACCTCCCTTCTGCTCTGGCTGAGCAGTGTTACATCGGTAAAAGGGGCGGGAGGGGGATACTTTGTCATTGAATTACTCTTGTACTACAACTCTGACAGAATTGAAATAACACTCTCCAAGGCCCAAATATTATGATGATTAATTAGAGCTGCTTTTATTATGAAACATTACTATCCCTTTAAAAGGGGCTTTATATCTCTTATGCGCGAGACTTCTCTTATTTCTAATGAAATGTAGGCAGGCAAAGTAACAAGGGATTGGAGTTATAAAGAGAGACTAGACAAACTGGGTTTGTTTACATTAGAGAAGAGACGTCTAAGGGGTGATATAATTACCATTTACACATAAATTCAAGGTCAATACAGAGAACTATCCAATGAATTATTTAACACCTAACACCTAACACCTGACACAATCTTTACCTTCACTAAGTCCCCATCTGGCGACTAGCTGCTTAGTAGCGCTAATCACCAGAATA
Organism: Rhinophrynus dorsalis; assembly: GCA_037306005.1. Taxonomy (NCBI): domain Eukaryota; kingdom Metazoa; phylum Chordata; class Amphibia; order Anura; family Rhinophrynidae; genus Rhinophrynus; species Rhinophrynus dorsalis. The sequence continues at coordinate 483,611,864 of CM074723.1, forward strand.
ATTACCTTATTTAATAGATTTCTCCTCTCCCATGGGTGACAGGCAGGACAGAGCGCGGACATCTTGCCATTGTGACGTCCGCGCGCCTGAGCTGTCAGTCCCAGCCAGAGCCAAATGGCTCCTAGCAAAGCCTCTTAGACCCGGCTGGGACTGACAACACAGGCGCACGGACGTCACAGTGGCAAGATGTCCGTGCTCTGTCCTGCTTGTCACCCATGGGAGAGAGGAGAAATCTATTAAATAAGGTAATTATTCAGGCGACTAGCGCTACTAAGCAGCTAGTCGGCAGATGGGGACTTAGTGAAGGTAAAGATTGTGTTGGGTGAAAGTTCCCCTTTAAAATCCAGAACAGCAAATCTCGTGGCCGCTGTCCTCTCTCCTTGCAGCCGTGAGATTTGAAGGGCTACAGTCTGCCGGCCACCAGGCCGCGTCTCGTGTCAGTGGAGGCAGGTTGGATCTAGACCACTGACGTCAGACACAGTGTGAAGAAGAGCAATACACCGGGTAGGCCGCCCACACCTGGTTTTTATTCCCACTCCGGCCCTGGCTATGGAATACTTTGCCTCGGGATGCTGTGCTTGCAGATACTATAACTGATTTAAAAAAGTAATGGATGCCTATCTAGCACAGAATAATATTGAGAATTATGACAGATAAAACTTTGTTTTTCTGTAAATGCCTTTCCCTATTGACGTCACCAGGTGGCGATGTTGCTATCACTTCTTCTGGCACGTCCTAGTCTGTGACACAAACTCTCTTATAGAGTACATCATAAAAAGACTGGCCTTTAGACACCTGTCATTGCTGTTTAACTAAAAAGTAGGTCTACGTTATAATACATTTTGAATTTAAGTGGAACTTTCACCTTAATTCAAGTTTGTATATTTGAAAACTGCATTAAAAACTGCCTATGTGTCATGTTAACCAAAAGACCAGCAAATGTACAGTTTGGAAGATATTCATACATGTTACTCTATGGTAATGTATGGTAATTGTGGCACCCTTGTGGCACCAGTGATCTGTCATATGCTAATTAAGCTTTTCACTGACATCTCATATGCTAATTAAACATTTTAATTGAGGTGTTGTATGCTAATGATGAGTTTCAGTGACATTTCATATGTTAATGAAGCTCAGTTCTGCACCAGGGGACTTTCACTTTTCCCAGAAAGAAAAGTGAAAATATCTCCTAAACCATACATCTGCTTGACTTTTGGTGAACATGACACATAGGCAGTTTTGAATGAAGCTTTCAAATATGTAAAGAAAATTCAAGATGACGGGTCCACTTTGTACATCTCCTAGCAGTGGCAGGGAATGCCCAGTTACGTTTATTTTAATATAAGTTGTTTACTGGTTTTTTGATCCTTAAAGGACCAGAGAGGTCCACAACTCAATGTGTTGTATGCACCTCTGGTCCTTAAAGGACTAACCCGCTGTCTGCTGTTACTGAATATTATTACCCTGTGTAAATAAATAATATACTTTCACTGACAATATTGTAATATTGTATCTTTTTTTTTTACAGGATTATCACTTGCTTCATCTACTGCATCAACTCCCAGTAGTGACTCCACCACACCAAAGGGTTTAAGTCCACTGCAGGATCCTCTGCCATTGAGCCCTGACTGTGATGTAGAAACAGCACTCGTCTCCTCCTACCTGCACGTTAAGGAAGGAGACAGACCTCAACCAGAGGGGGCAAGCAGCGACACATCTGTTGGGGTTTCCACCATGAGTCCACATCTGGCTTCCGAGCCGTCAAAGGATTCTGCCTCATCTGACCAACTGGAGTCAGGAGTGAGCCACAAAGCAGGAGCTGAGGCTCTGCACCCAGACACACTGGACACTAGAATTGTGATGGGTGAAGAAACATCTTGTAGCAACGAGGAAGCAAAGAAATTGCAGGGCCTTTTCTCTGAGAATGAACCTGTTTCTGTGGACACTTTGGAAGGAGCAGCGATGCACTTGTGTGATCTTAAAGCTGAAACGTCTGCTGAGAGCTCCGAGCAACACGGTGACAAAGATGTCATTGTGTCTGAGACTTCTGATGATTTGCACTTGGAATACAAAGAGTCTAGTAGGGTGGTGAAAGAAAGCTTCTTTTCTCAGGGAGAAGCAGTCGCTGATGTGCCTTCATTGTTTCCCCAAACCACCAAAGATTCCCCCTTTAGCTCTACAGAGAGAGAGGTCCAGTCCTTACAAGTCAAATATGCATGCAATATAGAATCAGACCTATACACAACAGCCCCTTCCACTCCAATAAAAACCCTCTATACACATCTTAAACACCATCCCTACTCCAAGGACGGTTTCAATGATGAGCAGAACGACACGGAAAATGAGAGTTTGTGTTCTCCTCCCACATCACCCTCAGGGTCATATATCACTGCAGAGGGTAGCAGCTGGGCCTCGTCTGCCACGTCCAGTGGGTCTCCTTCTTGCTCTCCTAATCTGATGGCTGAGGGAGACACAATGGAATCTCCCAATATTTACGCAAATCCTTTGACTCATAGAGAGGAAGGTCTTTGTGAAGATCCATGCTGCATGTCCCCTGACATCTTTGAAGATGAAGATATATCAGAGCTCTATGTAAGAAATATACAAGGTGAAGACATATCTCCAGACAATGAGGAGGTCACTGATGGAGACCCAAGTGATGGACAGTCCAGTGGAGAAGAGGAAGATGAGGAAGAATGGGAAACCGACTTTGCTCCCTCCTTTACCAGCATGCCCCTATGTCCTGAATATGTTAGTATGGGTGCTTCTGGCACTTTCTCAATTGCTCCATATCAGCCTGAACCAGAACCATCCTCTATGGCAAGCTGTTCTTCAGAAATTGATGGGACCCTGCAAGCAACAAGCTCAGATGATTTGCCCCCGGTCATCCCCCAAAGTGCAGAAAATGATCATATGATTCCTGCTTTCATGCTGCCCTTTCAAGGAAGTTTGATTTTTGAAGCAGAATCAATGGAAATCACCTTGTTTCCTCAAGGAGAATCTGTGGAGAGTGAAGTGATTTGTGGAGAGGAAGATGATGACAGCACCTCCGCTTCTTTCCTCCATTCTCTGTCAGAGGCATCCATCAATGAAGGGGTGGATGAGTCCTTTGCTTATCAAGATGACACATCTGAGTCCTCAGATTCTGCATCCTATGATGGTGAGGAGGATGAGAAACGTTACAGCACTGAGCAATATGCTGTGACAATGGATTCTGTTCCACAGACTGCAGACGACCCCAGTGAGACCAAGCAGGACTCCTCACATTCCGGAGAAGAGAGTGAGATGGAAACGTCTTCTGATCTGTCTGATACTGATGATGAATGCGCAGTGTTTGCAGCTCTTGACATGCATGCTGGAGATCAGACACGAGGAGAAGAGCAGGACTCGGAGGAGGTAAGTCCCAGCTTGGAGACCCTCAATGACTCTTCTAATGTGAATGAAGAAAAAGAAACAAATAGTAATGATGAAGACAAATTAGATGGATTGAACCCTTTAGCACAAGGTCTTTCACAGACAAAATCTAAAGAGACCTGTACCACTCAATACAGTTCAAGTGAGGACTCCAGCACCAGCAATGATCCTCCTGAAGAAATAGATAGAGAACCCATTAGGAACACTTTAGTGTTAATGTCAAATTCTCAGACCGAATCACATCTTGTTGGCCCATTAGGATCAGAAAGACTGGATGAAAAAGAGCCAATAATATCATGGTCTGATAGTCCAGTAGAACAGCAATCTTCATCATCAGAATTAGATGAAGTCCTCAAAGCAGGAATTGGTAATGTTGGCGAATGTTTGATTGCTTGTTTTGACACTGATGAAGAACTGGATACTCTTCCCCCACTTAGCTCTACTGCACAAAGCATTAGAGAAGATGGCAGAGAGCAGGAGCAAAGTGGAAGGCAAACGTCTATGGCCATTCACCGCACTGGGGATGCAGATGAATTCATAGATCAGTGCAAAGCTGTTGGGCATTTGGAAACTTGTGAATCAAGCAGTAGACAAGATCCAGTAGAAGCCTCCAAACAAGAAAACATACCTTCACCTAGTAATGTGGAAGAACACGACTTAGGGAAGTATGACAGGGCCTTGAAAATCATGGAACTAGAAAAGAAGCATTCAGATCAAGAATTAACCTTGTATCAGGATGAAATGACTGAAGAAGAGTGCTTGTTTGCATGCTATGACTCTGGGGATGACCAGGAAGATGTGACTTCTCTGGACCGACAGTCCCTCCTTGCTCAGATATACAGACAGCAAGAAGAAGTAATGGCCAGTTATGTTATAAACCAACCTCCAGGTATGACTGAGGCCTTTGTAGAGGAGACACAGGCAGTGAAAGCATACATTGAACAAAAAGGGGGGTTTGTAGAACCAAGCTCACTGTCCTATCACAATGTTATTGCTAGTCCAGATGATAATATTTATGAAAAAGACAGTGCAACAGCTCCACTTTCTGGTTTAGCAAGTACAAACGAGGCAGAAAAAGACACTTCCATGGTGGATACAAACACAGAGAACACAACTATAGACTCTTTCATAAGTGAGAAACCTATCGAAGAAAAACAAAGCAACAACCAGGAGAATAAAGATATCGAAACAGATATTACATATACTCCAAACAATGAATCCAAAGCTGAAGAGCTGAATGTTATTGAAAAAGCCCAAGTAGTACCAATAGAGAACAATGCTTTAACATCATCAATGGAGAGGGAAGTAGATTCAGCCAAATTGGAGCAAAATTCAAAATCAATTGAAGCAGCCACAGAAGCATCAGGGAATCTTGGAACAAAGAACATAGATCAGAATAAACTGGATAAATGTCCTTATGCTTCCAAATTCCAAGAGTGGAACACAGATCCTCCTGAGAATAAACCTTCTGAGAACACAATAAATACAGACCCTCTGGGGCATCATCTCCAGAGAGTGTGTAACAGGGAAATAGAAATAGATAATATAAGTGAAGTTGAAGAGGGAACTAACATTGACCAACCAGTGTCTAAAGAACCACCAGATCGGGAGGAAAATACTCACCAACATATTGAAATCCATCATGTGAGCCATCCAGATCTTCATATCAGTGGAGGATCTATACCGAGTCAGGATATCACTTCTGTTTCGCAGCAAAGCAATATCCCAATTACAGAGGTAGGAAACAAGTCAGGACATGACACTCTTTCAGATTTGGATAAAGAAAGGGAGGATTTTGATGTTGGGAATGTGACAGGCAAAGTGCAGACCAGTAGACTTCTTGATAAACCAGCAGATGGAAACCTAGATTTAGAAGACAAGATGGGTCTGTCTTACCCAAACTCTAATATCCTTGCAGCTCTGAATCGGGAACATATTTCAGATAACTTATCTGACATAACTGATAAGAAGCCCCATTCCGGTTCTCCAGCTCATCTGGATATTTCGTTGACTGAAACTACACAAGGGGATACTTCAGCAGAACAAGATTTAATAAGCATTCCCTTACTGCCTCCTAAGCAATTAGAAACCAAAGAGTTTAAAGAACAAGATGATGCTGTAGATTTTGAACCTAAATTAGAACAAAACTTGAATATTCAGATATGTGATACACCGCAAGTATCAGATAATCAAGATGCTGCTGCCTTGCTAATTAGTGATGTGCAATTAACAGATAATTACAGTAAGCTAGGAGACACACGTTGTTCCACTTGTAAGGGACCAGAGGAACAGGCAAACACAAGAGATGAATCTTTAGGTCAGCATGTTGACTCGCTCAGAATAAAGGAAAACAGGAGCTCTTCATCCTACATCAGCACAACACAAGACATTGCACCAGACTCTGCCAGTGCCTTCACAGTAACAACTGGTAAACTAGGAACCTCTCAATCAGAGATATCCAGTGACATTCAAGAAATGTCCAGATTACTGCAAGGTTCCTTTGGTAAATTGGAAGCTTTAGATCTGAGCTCCAGATCTGGCAGTTCTGAAACCAACGTAGCAAAAGCGAGAAGTAGTGCTGTGAAGTTAGGTAAGGATGATGGGTTAGAGGACGATGGAACAGAAGCTAAGCCAATGAAAGGAAAAGAAACAGTGAGCAGATCAGATGAGAAATCTAATGTATGTCCTCACAATAAAGGAGATGACAAGTGGCAAGATAATGAAGAATTATTTGAGGAAAAGCAAGAAGAGACAATCATCACAATGTCCACCAACCCCGAGAGGACACATGCACTTTCTTTCAATGACGGTCAGGAACAAAAAGACAAAGTAGATGATCAAAGTTGGGGAGAAGAAAATGTTTACTTAGAATTACAGGACTTTGATGATCAATCAGGACATTATATGACAAAAATGAGAACAGAGGCGAACAATTCATTAGCATCTACTGGGTCTAACAGAGGGCTAAGTAATGGGTCAACCAAGGAGGTGAAGTCCCCGTGTTTCCAAACTAGGACTCAAGAAGACAGTATGAACTCTCAGACACCATACCATGTTAGGTTGGTGGACTCTGAAATCCTCTTGCATGGAACGCCCCAGTCTAGAGCTGCACTATCCCCTACCCATAATGCTCCGGACGATGGACACAATGCATTGAATTCCTGTTCTGGTCTCAGTAAAGTGCCTCCATCTACCTGCCCCAAGACTGACTGCAGTGCTCAGGGTACAAAGAAAGCTGAACATTTGGCTGCTTCTGAAGAAATCTGCAGGGACCGTGACAGCATGTTGTCCATTCGAGATCCCAAGAAGAACTTTCCAGGTAATATTCAGATTTTGGTAAATATTTGGTAAACTAAAGAGGTGCAATTCTGGAGCACACCAACTACACTATAGGAGAAAAATACACATTCCCCAAATTATCAGAGTCTCTCTAGCATTGAAGGGGTGAAAAGTCCAATTCGAAGGGATAATAATGTTTTGAGTGACAGAGGGGTACGCATCGCATTGCTCTGCAATGCGTTGCGTACCCCTCTGGCTCTCAAAGGGTTATGCTTAATATGGCAATGCTGACTAAAAAAATGAACTCTCCCCACTGAGAGATGTTTTCTTCAAAAGTTATTGCGGCTGCAACTTTTTTGGGTGCAGTTCCTCTATGGCACTGCAGTGGACAGCTCTGGTCAGCGACAATAACCCTCCATAGGCTGGTGTAGCAACAGAGCCACTGTAACATTTCAGATAATAGAAGTACTGCACCTAAATAATGCAAGTTAGAACTGCAATGACTTCTGAATAAAACATCTCACAGCAGTGGGAATGTCCTTGTTTTAATCAGCAGGATATACCGTGTAATCTATGGGCCCCCATTCACAGTCTATGACTGCCTGCTCCCACCATGAGTGGTCTGAAGTTAAAACGTTCTTTTTCTGTCTGTTGAGCCATCAGCACATAAAATGTTTTCTAATTAATGAGAAGGGAGGCCTGTGCTGTTACTGCTGCATTGCACTCGTCCTGACCCTTTGATTCACTCAGACGCATGACGGAAGACCAGCCAGCAGCCAGACAGTGCAGGAAGGTGCTCCATACACACATCCAGCCCCCCGAGCAGCACTGGTGTGCAAGAAGGATCTCCACACACATATCCAGCCCCAGAGCAGCACTGGTGTGAGGGAAGGAGGTCCACACACACATCCAGCCCCAGAGCAGCACTGGTGTGAGGGAAGGAGGTCCACACACACACATCCAGCCCCAGAGCAGCACTGGTGTGAGGGAAGGAGCTCCACACACACATCCAGCCCCAGAGCAGCACTGGTGTGAGGGAAGTAGCTCCACACACACATCCAACCCCAGAGCAGCACCGGTGTGAGGGAAGGAGGTCCACACACACATCCAGCCCCAGAGCAGAACTGGTGTGAGGGAAGGAGCTCCACACACACATTGAGCCCCAGAGCAGCACTGGTGTGAGGGAAGGAGGTCCACACACACACACACACACACACACACACACACATCCAGCCCCAGAGCAGCACTAGTGTGAGGGAAGGAGCTCCACACACATCCAGCCTCAGAGCAGCACTGGTCTGAGGGAAGTAGATCCACATACATATCCAGCCACAGAGCAGCACTGGTGTGAGGGAAGGAGCTCCACATACATATCCAGCCACAGAGCAGCACTGGTCTGAGGGAAGTAGATCCACACACACATCCAGCCCCAGAGCAGCACCGGTGTGAAGAAAGAAGCTCCGCACACACATCCAGCCCTAGAGCAACACTGGTGTGAGGGAAGGAGGTCCATACACACATCCAACCCCAGAGCAGCACTGGTGTGAGGGAAGTAGCTCCATACACACATCCAACCCCAGAGCAGCACTGGTGAGAGGGAAGGAGCTCCACACACACATCCAGCCCCAGAGCAGCACTGGTGTGAGGGAAGGAGCTCCACACAAACATCCAACCACAGAGCAGCACTGGTGTGAGGGAAGGAGCTCCACACAAACATCCAGCCCCAGAGCAACACTGGTGTGAGGGAAGGAGGTCCATACACACATCCAACCCCAGAGCAGCACTGGTGTGAGGGAAGTAGCTCCATACACACATCCAGCCCCAGAGCAGCACTGGTGAGAGGGAAGGAGCTCCACACACACATCCAGCCCCAGAGCAGCACTGGTGTGAGGGAAGGAGCTCCACACAAACATCCAACCACAGAGCAGCACTGGTGTGAGGGAAGGAGGTCCATACACACATCCAGCCCCAGAGCAGCACTGGTGTGAGGGAAGGAGCTCCACACAAACATCCAGCCCCAGAGCAGCACTGGTGTGAGGGAAGGAGCTCCACACAAACATCCAGCCCCAGAGCAGCACTGGTGTGAGGGAAGGAGCTCCACACACACATCCAGACCCAGAGCAGCACTGGTGTGAGGGAAGGAGCTCCACACAAACATCCAGCCCCAGAGCAGCACTGGTGTGAGGAAAAGAACTCCACACACACATCCAGCCTCAGAGCAGCACTGGTGTGAGGGAAGGAGCTCCACACACACATCCAGCCCCAGAGCAGCACTGGTGTGAGGAAAAGAACTCCACACACACATCCAGACCCAGAGCAGCACTGGTGTGAGGGAAGGAGCTCCACACACACATCCAGACCCAGAGCAGCACTAGTGTGAGGGAAGGAGCTCCACACACACATCCAATCCCAGAGCAGCACTAGTGTGAGGGAAGTAGATACACACACACATCCAGACCCAGAGCAGCACTAGTGTGAGGGAAGTAGATACACACGCACATCCAGACCCAGAGCAGCACTGGTGTGAGGAAAAGAACGCCACACACACATCCAGGCCTAGAGCAGCACTGTTGTGAGGGAAGTAGATACACACACACATCCAGGCCTAGAGCAGCACTGTTGTGAGGGAAGTAGCTCCACACACACATCCAACCCCAGAGCAGCACTGGTGTGAGGGAAGGAGCTCCATACACACATCCAGCCCCAGAGCAGCACTGGTGTGAGGGAAGGAGCTCCATTCACACACATCCAACCCCAGAGCAGCACTGGTGTGAGGGAAGGAGCTCCACACACACATCCAACCCCAGAGCAGCACTGGTGTGAGGGAAGTAGCTCCATACACACATCCAGCCCCAGAGCAGCACTGGTGTGAGGGAAGGAGCTCCATACACACATCCAGCCCCAGAGCAGCACTGGTGTGAGGGAAGTAGCTCCACACACACACATATCCAGCCCCAGAGCAGCACTGGTGTGAGGGAAGTAGCTCCACACACACACACATCCAGCCCCAGAGCAGCACTGGTGTGAGGGAAGGAGCTCCACACACACATATCCAGCCCCAGAGCAGCAGTGGTGTGAGGGAAGGAGTTCCACACACACATATCCAGCCCCAGAGCAGCACTAGTGTGAGGAATGTAGCTCCACAAACACACATCCAGCCATAGAGCAGTGCTGGTGTGAGGGAAGGAGCTCCATACACACATCCAGCCCCAGAGCAGCACTGGTGTGAGGGAAGGAGGTCCACACACAAATCCAGCCCCAGAGCAGCACTGGTGTGAGGGAAGGAGCTCCACATACACATCCAACCCCAGAGCAGCACTGGTGTGAGGGAAGGAGCTCCACACACACATATCCAGCCTCAGATCAGCACTGGTGTGTGGGAAGTTTTTCATATCAGAGGCTCTTGAGAAAGTAGGGAGGTCCTATGAAACGCGTAGAGCGGTCATTCTGTTAGAGCGGTATTATCTGTTTGCTTTATTTAGTTAACATTAGCATTGCTATTTTATTCAATTATTGTATTTGTTTATAATAAATTTGTATGCTGATCCATACACCCATGCCCAGTACTACTGATCAGCTAAGCACTTAGGACTTTAGTTCACCTATAAGCCCATTGATACCCAGTGGAGGAAGCTGTATCCTGGAAGAGGGGGAAACGACCCCACTTCAAAGATATTGTTCAGAGAGGGGGATACCTGTGGAGGAATCCTGGGAGACTGAGAGGTGTAAACTGGCCTGGGGTTTAAACCAGGAGTGCTGATATCACTGAGAGGCAGTAATAACCTCCCGAACAAGTGAGTACTGTTTTTAGAGCAAGTGGTGAAGGTGGAGGATCAAGAATACGAATATATTACACTTAGAGGGGACCCTTTGCGCTGCTTTTCACCCATACTGACCCAAAGCCTTGTCCCACTACACTGGTAGCCATAGAACCACACATACTGACCCCCAGTCTTGTCCCACTGCACTGGTATCCATAGAATCACACATACTGACCTCCAGCCTTGTCCCACTTCACTGGTAGCCATAGAACCTCACATACTGACCCCCAGCCTTGTCCCACTACACTGGTATCCATAGAACCACACATACTGACCCCCAGCCTTGTCCTACTTCACTGGTATCCATAGAACCACACATACTAACTCCCAGCCTTGTTCCACTGCACTGGTATCCACAGATCCACACATACTGACCTCCAGCTTTGTTCCACTGCACTGGTATCCACAGATCCACACATACTGACCTCCAGCCTTGTTCCACTGCACTGGTATCCACAGATCCACACATACTGACCTCCAGCTTTGTTCCACTGCACTGGTATCCATAGAACCACATATACTGACCCACAGCTTTGTTCCACTGCACTGGTAACCATAGAACCACACATACTGACCCCCAGCCTTGTCCCACTGCACTGGTATCCATAGAACCACACATACTGACCCCCAGCCTTGTCCCACTGCACTGGTATCCATTGAACCACATATACTGACCCCCAGCCTTGTCCCACTGCACTGGTATCCATAGAACCACACATACTGACCTCCAGCTTTGTTCCACTGCACTGGTATCCATAGAACCACACATACTGACCCCCAGCCTTGTCCCACTGCACTGGTATCCATAGAACTACACATACTGACCTCCAGCTTTGTTCCACTACACTGGTATCCAGAGAACTACACATACTGACCCCCAGCCTTGTCCCACTGCAAAATATGTTTAATTCTGATTGTGAGACCTGAGACTAACTGTATATTTATGTATTGTACCCTTCATTATGCACTGATAAATGCCATAAAACAGGCCCAGACTTGCACACAAAATAGGCCCAGGCATTTAAGGCTCAGCAGCCAATTTTTATTTTTTGAGCAGCCCATGGGGGAAGCGGCCTCTCTGCTCTGGAGCGGTGGGAGGCGGCCTTCACTGACACTGTGTCATGGTTTCTGAAGACTCTCAGACTTAAGGTTTGGTAAAAAACGTAACTTTATTGAAAAGTTAAAGCAATCCCCATAGGGTAAACATATATAACAATACAACAATAATAGTCCATAGAATAGGTTCTACCGGCCTTGCCTAACTACCGGGCAAGGCAACCCAAGTGACAGTAGCAATAACAACAGATTCTACCGGCCTTGCCTATACTGGGTAAGGCAACCGTGAGATGATAAATACCGGTTCTACCGGCCTTACCAATACCGGGCAAGGCAGCCCAATGTAGTACTGAGTGAAGGCTCTACCGGCCCTGCCAATACCGGGTAAGGCAACCTTAAGGATGATAACGACAAAGGTTCTACCGGCCTTACCAATACCGGGCAGGGCAGCCTGAGCGAGTAGACCAGCTGTCAGATGACTATGACAGCAGAGAGGAATAGGAACTAAGGTCTTACTCAGCAGAAGTCTATTACGAGGAAATATCAGATGACTGCATAGGGAGTAGACAGCGACCTGGCCTCAGTACTTGATAGTTAGGAGCAAACCAACGTCCGCACGTTGGAACCAACAGTATATATCGCCACCAGGTAAATGGAGTAAACCAGCGTCCGCACGCTGGAACCAACAGAAAGAACAGCCACCAGATTTAATGGAACTAACCAGCGTCCGCACGCTGGAGCCAATAGTAATGATCGCACCCAGGCAGTGGAGCTAACCAGCGTCCGCACGCTGGGACCAACAGTAAATGTCGCCACCAGGTTTAATGCAGTAAACCAGTGTCCGCACGCTGGAACCAATAGTAAATGTCGCCACCAGGTTTAATGGAGTAAACCAGCGTCCGCACACTGGGACCAACAGTAAATGTCGCCACCAGGTTTAATGGAGTAAACCAGCGTCCACACGCTGGGACCAACAGTAAATGTCGCCACCAGGTTTAATGGAGTAAACCAGCGTCCGCACGCTGGGACCAACAGTAAATGTCGCCACCAGGTTTAATGGAGTAAACCAGCGTCCGCATGCTGGAACCAACAGTGTATATCGCCACCAGGTAATGGAGTAAACCAGCGTCTGCACGCTGGGACCAACAGTAATGGGCAGCAGCGAAAAGAACAATGTCGCCGGAGCGACGGAGCTAGAGCCGGAGCCCCACACTCCAGCGAGGAGTCCACCGGAGTGAGACTGATGCGCTGACAGGTGACAGGAACCACCGGAACCGCCGGTGGAGAGCAGCCAACTAGAGAGGCGGGCAGACAGGAGACTCGGGAACTCAGGATGATTAACCCGCGAGGTGCTGGAACACAGGAACACCGGAACACAGCGCACAGGAACACTGGAACGCCAGGACACCGGAACGCCGGAACACAGGAACGCAGGAACAGCAGGCCCAGAAGCCTGACATGCAGGTCAGGACAAGTGAGGTCAGAAACACCACGAAAGGGCAACCTGGAAGTGCCCAACCTGGGTTTAAAAAGGCTGAGTGAGGAGGGCTAATAGCAGGCAGCCAATGAGGGATACTCGGCAAGTGATAGACACGAAAGAGCACAAATCACGGGCACCGTGATACACTGACTGTCGCATGGTTGGGTTGTCGGCCAACGGTGATCATGGGCGGAGCTTATAATCATGTGCGGTGCGCCGCACGGCCACACGTTGATTGCCCGCACACCAGGAAACTTGTAACGAGGTGGCCATCTTTCAGAAAGTGAAAGACAGCCCAAACTTGTTTAATAAATAGTTTGTTTTTAAATGCCCATGCCATTGGAGAAATGACCTCAGGTAAACCTGCTTATAAAAGGAATATCTAAGTATAAATAGTCGTGAGCAGAGAATACAGTAAATCACTTTCTGTTCATGTGTCTGTCATCCCTTACCAGTCTTTTCATCTTTCACTATGAAGCGGACACAAGGTATGGGGGAGCAGCAGGTCCTTTGTTGTGTGTCACGGACTTGGGGACAGTCTAAGGTGAAGTTGATGTCACCTGGATTCCCGATGTGTCCCTCTGACTCGGCTCCGGGCAGTTGATTCTCGGTGTCCAATCAGGTCCCCTGGTGGAAGCCATTCTCATCCGGCTGGGAGAGCCTGCTCATCAGCACCTCTGGATCTGCTTTTTCCGGGTCTTCCTCGGTAACATCCCGATCCTCTGAGCCCATGGCTGTTCCGGTCTCTTGGGATCAGTGCTCAGAGTGTGATTATCACTGTGAGCCGGTATCCCGGCAGTGTCGTGCGGTGAGCTCTGCCACGGACCGGCCAACCGGGCAAATGCCCGGTATGCCCGAAGGCCAGTCCGGGCCTGCCATAATATATGTTCTGGGTACCCAAAAATTACAGCCTGCATGTTAGGGCTGCCTTGAAGGGAAAAAAAAGATAGAGAGACACCGCCCTAGAGGCTTGAGTCACAGACTATGACTTTCCATAGTAACTGATAACAACAGCACCACCTGGGGTTCACAATAGGAAACTGGTTTAACGTAACAAAAATAAAACTGTAATAACGTTTGAGAAAAAATTATTTTGGAGAAATCCAAAATAATATTAGTACAGTGGTCATCAAAATTATTCAACCCTCACTGCAAATCAGGTTTATTGCCAACATTTACAGACGTTCAGCTGTGTGTAATGAACAAACCAAACAAAAGCAATTGAAATAGCTCAACACAACGAACGCTTCAAGTGGTTTCCCCAATTTCAACTGAAAATGCAACTTACAATGACTTCTCCAGTCTCAAAATTATTCATCCCCTCATGACAAGTATCTTTAGTACTTAGTAGAGGGCCCTTCTGCTGTTATGACCTGCTGCAAACGTGTCACGGTCAGGGCCGGATTTCCCAATAGGCAGACTAAGCACCTGCCTAGAGTTCCAAATTTTGAGGGGCGCCACAGCTGTGCTGGCCACACCCACATTCTGAATTGTAGGTGGGGCCAGAGCAATCTCTGTATCCATGCAGTAGCATATACACCCCTTTACAGGCTATTATTTAACCCCTTGAATGCTAGAGAGATCTCCAAAGCATTGCTAAGCAAGGTGTTGGAGATCTCTCTAGCAACCAAGGGGTTAAAGCTTTTATGTCCTTGCTTGTTGTAGGTCAAAGGTACATTCTGTGCCAGGAAACAGTGGATGAGACTGGTGGCGTGGTCATGTGAGGAGTGGGGTGTGGCCATGGGCGGAGCTAAAGGTGTCCAAAGTGCCTTGTCTAGGGGAGCCTGGAAAGTAAATCCAGCCCTGGTCACGGTTTACCAATAACGTTCAGGAGTTAGTACGGTATAGTTAAATGCAAAATGTGTTAATAATAGAAAAGTAGAGCACACTATACACAAGTAGCAAGCACAGGGTTACAAGCCAGCAAGCACTGCTATCAGGAATAGTAGCCTGCTAAGCTTGACCACTCTGCTGGAGACTAGGCCTCAGCCACTGGTAGTCTCTGCAGGAACCAGGAGCAGGAACAGGAGAAGGAACAGGAACACTGGATCTTGATCCGACGAGTGAGAATACTGACTCACGCCTGCAGTCAGTATAGAGCATTATCTGACTCACGCCTGCAGTCAGTATAGAGCATTATCTGACTCACGCCTGCAGTCAGTATAGAGCATTATCTGACTCACGCCTGCAGTCAGTATAGAGCATTATCTGACTCACGCCTGCAGTCAGTAGGGAGTGATATCTGACCTGCAGTCAATATAAGGAAATGGATACCTGACTCACGCCTGCAGTCAGTATTGGAGCTAGTCTACCAGAGCCCCAGGTCCGCACTAGGTTGGGTGTCTGCTAGATACAAGGAACAAAAGTAAGAATACTCAGACAGAGCCACAACTCAGCACCAGAAGGGGTAGTCAGACAAGCCAGGTCATACACAGTTCAGCTAGTCAGCCAGAGCCACAGGTCTGCACCAGGTTGGGTGTCTACTATAGGGATAAGCAAAAGAATAACCAGACAGAGCCACAGGTCAGCACCAGGTTCGATGGAAGACTAGCCAGGTCATTCACAGAGCCCAAGGTAATAGTACTGCTATGAACAACAACGCAAGAGCAACTGAGTCAGGCCTCAGTCTGCCCTTTAAACCCCTCCACAGGAAGTAGGTAGGAGGAGCAGCTCAGAGGAAGGAAGTAGGTAGGAGGGGACTACAGGAAGCATGGCACATAAAACAGAGGCCTGCTGCATGCTTGAAGCCTCGTGCCTGCAGATGAAGCTGAAAACAAGGTAAGCTGTAACAAAACGAGATGCATAGCCAAACAGCAGCTTCTGGCAGTGTTCATGAGGAATCTTAGCCCATTCCTCATGAACAATGGCCTCCAGTTCAGTAATATTCTTGGGTTTGCGTGCTGCAACTGCCTTCTTCAAATCCCACCATAGAGTTTCTAGGGGGGTCAAGTCAGGTGACTGTGATGGCCACTGTGGAATCTTCCAGGACTTCTGCAACCAAGCCTTGGTGGAATTTGAGATATGCTTGGGATTATTGTCCTGTTGGAAGGTCCAATGACGCCCAAACTTCAGCTTCCTCACAGACAGCAAGATGTTTTCTCCTAGAATTTGCTGATACTTCAATGAATCCATCTTGCCTTCTACACTCTGCAGCTCCAGAGCATCACCGAGCCACCAACATGCTTAACTGTAGATACAGTGTTCTTTTCAGCATATGCTTCATTCTTCTTCCTCCAGACATACCGCTGATCCAACTGGCCGAAAAGTTCCAGTTTTGTTTCATCACTCCACTGAACAGAATCCCAAAACTTTTTTGGCTTATTTATATGATTTTGAGCATATTGGAGCTGACTTTTCTTGTGCTTTTGGGTTAGTAGTGGTGTACATCTTGGAGTTTTTGCATGGAAACCTTCTGCGTTTAGTACGTGCCTTACTGTGCTCACTGAACCCTCAGTGCCTGTTGCCACCAAGTCTTGCTGCAGGTCTTTTGCAGTCACTAGAGGGTTTTTTCTCAACCTGCCTTCTCAGAAATCTGGTTGCAGCCGTTGACAGATTCCTTTTTGTGCCCCGTCCAGGTAGTGTAACCGCTGTTCCTTTGAACTTGCGAACTATGCTTCCATTGGTGTCTCTAGGAACTTTCAGTGCCTTTGCTATCTTTTTGTATCCTGTTCCTTGCTTGTGAAGGGCGATGATCCCTTCTCTTAACTTTTTGGACCATTCTTTTGATTTAGCCATATTTCTAGCATGCAGTTAAAAGTGACACTCAACAAACCCTTAGCCAGTTCAGGAATTTCATGTGTTCCAGCACACCTGGAGCAACTAATGAAGCCCTTGATTAGTTGCATCAGGTGTTCTTGAGACAACATCTGTTTTGCATATTTGTGCTGTTGTGTGGGATTCTATTCAGGGGGTTGAATAATTTTGAGATTGGAGAAGTCATTATAAGTTGCATTTTCAGTTGAATTTGGGGAAAACACTTGAAGCATTGGTTGTGTTGAGCTATTTAAATTGCTTTTGTTTGATTTATTCATTGCACACAGCTGAAAGTCTGTAAATTTTGATAATAAACCTGATTTGCAATGGGGGTTGAATAATTTTGATTACAACTGTATACAGTAGTAAGAGGGAGTTAGGAACGCTCACAATACTTTAGGTCAACATTTCAGCTGAACTTGACTTGATAATGGCCTAAGTTCTGGCTATAAAGTTGACCAATAAATGATTGCATTTAGTCAACCCACTGGAGCTCAAAGAGATAATACATATGCATTTGCTTTCTGGCAGCTCCTGAAACTGGTCCCAAGCTCCCAGACGTGAGCACAGATGCCACGCTCACCAGCAGGTCTCCCCCTGGTGGAAGCCGCCTGTCTATAACGGAAGATCAGGCACAAAAGAAAGCCAGCCTTAGCTCTGCGCCCTCCGAGCCCAGCTCCTCCAGTGAGAGCGAGATGACCTCCCAGGGGCCAGAGGTGAACCTGCTCAGGGACACTTCAGCCGTGACCCCGCTCGGTATCACTAAGCCCCTGCTCCAGCAAAGAGGGTGTGAGTCGCTCAGTCACAGAGGTAACCATACCTGGGAAACTTCTTGGGAGAATCTAAATGACGCGTTTTGCATCATAGGGTGGGTGGGGCTTAAATGGATGGGTGTGGTTGAAAGGAGGAGTTTGCTATGAAATGGGTATGAAAATGAGCGGATTGGGCTGAATGGACTGGAAAGTAGGCGGGTTACAGCTGACCTCATCAAGTCACAGAATCAGCATCTGTCCTGGAGACATGGTAATTCAGTCTGAAAACCAGAGTCTCCGGGGCAGATGCGGAGCGTTCCCATATATGGCGGTAACATAGCCCATGCTGTTCTATATAGAACCATCTTAGCATTATTAACCCTTTTAATGCCAGAGGGATATGCAAGGTGTTGCAAAAGAAATGCGTTGCATAGCCCTCTGGTGCTTAAAAGTTTAAAGGAAAACTACATCCTTAGATATAACTGAGGTTATATAGGCACGGAATATAATGCAATATATAATTCAAATCATTGAACTGATGAGGTAAATTTATAAACAATGTCCAAAGCTCAGCTGGAAGAGAAGACGTCTACCTCCATCTTGTCAGCTAAATCTTACAGTTGGTAATTTCATGTTTTGATTCAGAAGGGACCAAATGTAATGTTTAACCCCTTAGTGACGGCCGCGTGCAGACGCGGCCGTCACTTAACGCCCGTCTAACTTTTTTTTTTTTTTTCCATTAGAATCCGGAGTCCCCGAATGGCGTGCAGCCGCGCGGGGATCCGGATTTCCTGGACGTACATGTACGTCCTCTGTCACTAAGTGACAGCCACAGAGGACGTACATGTACGTCCTTTGTCGCGAAGGGGTTAAAGGAACACCAATACCTAACAATGGGGTTAACCCTTTGGGTGCCAGAGGGGTCTGGCACTCAAAGGGTTAAATAAACTTAAATACCCTGTACCTTGTGAGGGCATCTAAAAAAATAATATCTGTATTATTTTCTGAAGCCCAAAGTCTAGACTCATACATTCTCTATGGGGGCAGCCTCAGCCATTCCTGCTGACTCCCATTACCATAGCAATCATGGTACAATGCCGAAGTAGTGATAGTGCTGTACTGTGTGTAAATGGGCAGGGCTGAGATAAGCTCACAGGTTTTCTGAATACAAGAGCTGTGCGTACTATTCTAAGCACAAAAAGCACAAACCGAATTTACCATCCAGTGTCTGTATGGGACAGTCCACACATTCATTAAATAAAGTAAGTTTGGGATTGCATTCTAGGGTTCTAATATACAATATATTTTTTCGTACATAGTTGCCGGAAGTACACAACATTTAAAATAATATAAGCCAATTTTAGGTGTTGGGTCCTTTAACTGACAAGATGGATTTTCATGTGCCCCTTTACAATCACTAAGGCTCGTGTGCTAAGGATATCGGAGCAATTCAGGAGTGAACCATTCACACCACTGGGGGCACAAATAGGAACTCCTCAAATTTCGATTTAACCATATGGATGCCAAAGAGGCACGTAAAGGATTAAATGGAGCATTTGACACCTTGAATGCTGAAGAGGTCTCAAATTAATTGCAAAGCCTCATTTAAACCAATTGGAATAATTCTATACCCCCTACAGTACATTTGGTTTGCTACTAGGGACCTTCGTTAAAAAGAAAAAGTGATTCTGGATCAAGCTAACTGAGCTATAAGGGTCATTAAAACTTTCCAATGCATTGGAGGCCTTTCTTAGCATTCAACGGAAGAAACGCCCCTTTTGACTCAATAGGGCCGTTGGTAATTTGTATATGTGTCCCTATGGTGTATTTGCTCCCTAATTGCAGCCATTCTTTTTAGGTTAAGTTCTCGCTGGCGAATTTCAATATTTTGAACACATGAAAAAAATGCATGAAATTGGTATTAGTGTGCTACATGGGCAGGGCCGGATTTACATCTCAGGAGCCTGTAGGCACAGAAATCTGAAGTGCCCCCCCCATTGGCCATTTCCACAATGCTCCAAATTTCCACATTACCCCCATCAGCTCCACATTGCCCCATTAACTCCACATTGCCCCCATCAGCTCAACATTGCCCTCATATTGCCCCATCATCTCAATATTGCCCCCTCATCATCTCAACATTGCCCCCATCAACTCCACATTGCCCCCATCAACTCTACATTGCCCCCATCAGCTCTACATTGCCCCCATATTGCCCCATCAGCTCCATATTGCCCCCATTAGCTCCACATTGTTTGCCCCCCACCATCCCCATATTGCCCTCACATTACCCTCTTCATCTCCACATTAAGCCTCACATTTCCTACCTCCCTGGTGATCCAGTGGCAGGAGAGATCTGTGCTTCTGCACAGACCTGTAGCTGCTGGAGATCCCGCTCTGTCTTCTCTTTAGTAATGCAGAGCGCTGAGAGATGATGTCATGATGATGTCATCTCCCAGCGCTCTGTATTACTAAAGAGCCGGGGGAGGTCAGCAGCTACAGGTCTGTGCTGAAGAAGGCACAGACCTTAAATGCAGTGGGCGGCGTGGCGCAGCTCAGCGCGGCACGCCACTTAAAAAAAAAATTGAAAATTGATTTCTATGGCAGAAGCCCCTCTGTAGGGTGCGCCTGTAGGCAGATGCCTACTCTGCCTTATGGAAAATCCGGCTCTGTACACGGGACCATTCACGTTGCCATACCTCCCAACATTTCAAATTGCCAAAGAGGGTCACTTGTGTTTTAGGGGGTGTGGCTAGTGGGAGGGGCATTACCGAGAATTCTTAGGATATTTCATGACCTATTGACACCTCATTGTGTAACCTAATAAATGACTTATAACAAGACCATAGTATTTTATTTATACAGACTAATTTATAAACACATATACTGACACTTATACAAACATTAATGTGAGTTTTATTGCTGTAGTGCAATATTATTCAGGGGTTAGTAATGTCCACATATACATTTATGCTATATTGTAAAAGTATGCTATATTGTAGATTTAAAAAAATATAAATTATGTGGCGCAAGTCCCATCTCTCAAACCTTTATGGTTTGAGAGATAAATAGTTTTAACCTTCCCACCTCCTTCTCCTTGCTCTGACGTCACACAGAAGGAGATCCCGGTCCCAGGACTAGCCGGCAGCTCTTCAGCAGAGGCGAAATACTGATATCTAAAAAGAAATACTTCATTGGAATGGTCTACAAAGTGTGTCTGCATACCAGGCACACTTTGTAGACCGTTCCAGTGAAGTATTTCTTTTTAGATATCGGTATTTCGGCTCTGCTGAAGAGCTGCCTTGAGTCGCATGACTCGAATCTCCTTCAGGGCAAGGGGAGGGAGGGGGAACTTTAAAACCTTATATCTCTCAAGAGATATCTTTTTGTAGTGTGGGATACTCACTGGGTGCTATGCACTAAGGTGTGATAAAGAAGTGATAAAGTGGAGATGACTTCTCCAGTGATATCACTTCTCTAGTTCTCGTTTGAGAAATCTTAGTGCATTGGCTCCACAGAATAACATAGGAATTAGAGAAGTGATATCACTGGAGAAGTCATCTCCACTTTATCACCTCTTTATCACACCTTAGTGCATAACCCCCCCAATGAGTTGTTAGCAGGTTAAAGAAATTACTGTGTGTGATGTTGGAGCTGGGACGATGAATGTGAAGAAAAGCATTATGGGTGAAAAAGCAGAGATCCGTACGATGCAAAAATCCTTTGTTATTCTTTTATATATTGTCAAATGTGCTATTCACAGTTCAACTTTTGCAGCCATGTATGATGTCAATATCTCAGTCATCATTGTTTTGTATCATCATACTATCTCAATAAAGTTTTAAAATTGAAGAAAAAAAAACACATGATAATCACATATAAATCACATTCAAACTTGTATTCCCTTTTATATTTGTGAAGACAGCCTTGGTACATAGGCCACGGTCTCCTCTAGTACAAACGTGTCCATGTCTTTATCACAGGTTCCTGTAATGACTCGGAAAGTAACGATGAATCTCTTCCTGAACTGGAGGAGCCGGATATGGCTGAGCCGAGAATGTCTTCCAGCCAGGTACCGAAAGAGAAAATAATGTTTTTTTTATGAAATATATATTATAGGGCATTTTTTATTTTATTTATTATTGAAAGATCCATGTGTGTGACTTGCTTGTGCTTGATGTTCCACCTGGTGTCCTGAGTGGTATCCTTTTAACCTCAGCAGTATAATGCTAACCGGAGCTTGATACAACGATAGAAGACATTCATAGCACATGGAAAGGAAGCATGAACGCGCTCCCTGGGGCAGCTGGGAGGGAAGTGGGAGGAATGAAGACGAGCCGTGCTGTGCACATTATGTGGAATCGCACAGCACAGAACATCCTATATAATAATTCGCTAAGTTGTGTGTAACGCCGGACATGCGCAGTAGACACTGCTGCGCGTGCGGCAGTCATGCGCAGTACAGACTGCCCGCGGCGCGGCTGATACACAGCTCTGTATCAGCAGTGGCGAGGGCAGTCTGCTGCGCGTGACTGTCCCGCGACCGGCTGCCAGAGGCACTGTGGCCCGTGTAACGGGCTGTTCAACTAGTAGTATATATTTTAAAGTAAAAAAAAAACAAAAAACAGCTTTCCTTTGACTACTGTATTAACAAAATCTATGGTAAAATCTTTTTATAAGGTGATATATCCCCTTTAATAATGTGTTTATTTAGTGATGTGTTTTGTCAGCTATGGCAGACATGGAGGGTTATGCACTAAGGTGTGATAAAGAGGTGATTAAGTGGATATGATGTCTCCAGTGATACCACTTTTTCAGTTTCTATGTTATTCTATGGAGCCTATGGACTAATATTTCTCAAATGCTGGGGAACTTACTACATAGGTTCCATAGAATAACATAGGAACTGGAGAAGTCATCTCCACTTTATCTCCCCTTAGTGCATAACCCCCTGGTATTAGGCCCCTTTCACAAGTGCGACATCAACTCAGTGATGGCGTGTTTGTAATGTCCATACCCGGTAACTCTCCAGATCTGCAAGAGACTCCATTTTTTAGAGTTAATTAAAGCGTCTCTTGGGAAAGAGGTTGATTCTCCTCCTTCCCACCCTGTTCCTCCCACTTCCCACCCACTTCTCCTCCTTCCCACCCTGTTCCTCCCCAATAACCGGGGATCAGTTCAGAAGCAGGACCATGTAAACTGGAAGGAAGAGAAATGAGACTCTGGGAAGGAAGGAAGCAAAGGAACCAAGAGAAGGAAAAATGAAGGGAGGATGGAAAGTAGTAAGGGAGGAAGGGAGAGTGGAAGGAAGGAAGGAAGCAAAGGAGGAGGGAGGAAGGGAAAAAGGAAGGGACGGAGAAAGGGAGGAAGGAAGGGAGAACGGACTAAGAAAGGAAGAGAGGGAGGAAGGAAGGAAGGGAGGGAGGGAAGGAAGTAAATGGAGGGAGGGAAGAAGGAAGAAAGGAAGGAAGGAAGAGAGGGAGGAAGAAAGGGAAGAAGGAAGTTAGGAAGGGAAGGAGGGAGGAAAGGAAAAAGGAAGGGAGGAAGGAAGTTAGGAAGGGAAGTAGGGAGGAAAGGAAGAAGGAAGGGAGGAAGGAAGTTAGGAAGGGTAGGAGGGAGGAAAGGAGGGAGGAAGGAAGTTAGGAAGGGAAGGAGGGAGGAAAGGAGGAAGGAAGGGAGAAAGGAAGTTAGGAAGGGAAGGAGGGAAGGAAGGGAGGAAAGGAGGAAGGAAGGGAGGATGGAAGTTAGGAAGGGAAGGAGGGAGGAAAGGAAGAAGGAAGGGAGGAAGGAAGTCAGGAAGGGAAAGAGGGAGGAAAGGAGGAAGGAAGGGAGGAAGGAAGTTAGGAAGGGAAGGAGGGAAGAAAGGAGGAAGGAAGGGAGGAAGGGAGGAAAGGAGGAAGGAAGGGAGGATGGACGTTAGGAAGGGAAGGATGGAGGAAAGGAAGAAGGAAGGGAGGAAAGAAGTCAGGAAGGGAAGGCGGGAGGAAAGGAGGAAGGAAGGGAGGAAAGGAGGAAGGAAGGGAGAAAGGAAGTTAGGAAGGGAAGGAGGGAAGAAAGGAGGAAGGAAGTTAGGAAGGGAAGGAGGGAGGAAAGGAAGAAGGAAGGGAGGAAGGAAGTCAAGAAGGGAAAGAGGGAGGAAAGGAGGAAGGAGGGGAGGAAGGAAGTTAGGAAGGGAGGAACGGAGGAAGGAAGGGAGGAAGGAAGTTAGGAAGGGAAGGGGGGAGGAAAGGAAGAAGGAAGGGAGGAAGGAAGTCAGGAAGGGAAAGAGGGAGGAAAGGAGGAAGGAAGGGAGGAAGGAAGTTAGGAAGGGAAGGAGGGAGGAAAGGAGGAAGGAAGGGAGGAAGGAAGTTAGGAAGGGAAGGAGGGAGGAAAGGAAGAAGGAAGGGAGGAAGGAAGTCAGGAAGGGAAAGAGGGAGGAAAGGAGGAAGGATGGGAGGAAGGACGTTAGGAAGGGAGAGAGGAAGGGAAGGAGGGAGGAAAGGAAGAAGGAAGGAAGTTAGGAAGGGAAGGAGGGAAGAAATGAGGAAGGAAGTGAGGGAGGAAGGGAAGGATGGAGGAAGGGAGGAAAGAAGGGAGGAAAGGAAGGAGGGAGGAAAGGAGGAAGGAGGGGAGGAAGGAAGTTAGGAAGGGAGAAAGGAGGAAGGAAGGGAGAGAGGAAGGGAAGGAGGGAAGAAATGAGGAAGGAAGGGAGAGACGAAGGGAAGGATGGAGGAAGGGAGGAAAGAAGGGAGGAAAGGAAGGAAGGAGGAAAGGAGGAAAGGAGGAAGAGAGGAAGAGAAGAAGGGTTGGGTGATAAGAAGACGGGATGGAGAAGGAAATGAGATGATAAAAGAGGGAGAAATAATAGTAACAAACGGGGGACAGAGCTGCATAGAGAAAACAAACAAAAATGAGTGAAATGCTCCTCTCCCATATGTACATCACAATGGCAGCCTCCAGTGCTGCAGGAACACTTACCCACAGATCTGCACTTACCTCCCCTGCAGAGCTCAGTGTGTTACCCGCTGCCCTGCTGTGCTATTCTGTATAGTTATGTCTGCGCACAGATAAACAGCGCATCTCTACTATAGAGACACAGCAGCACTTCCTATGGGTGCACAGGTGTAACTACATCCACTAGCATAATAGGGTGGCAGTTAAAGGGATAGTAATGTTTAGTTACTAAAGTACAATTGTCTTATTTATACATTTTTATAACAATGTGTAGAAGGATAACCTTCTAAAACGTTGCCGTTTTACCGTTATTCTCTAATAAAGTTCCCACCTCCCGCCCCTTTTACTTACCTCTAGCAGCCTCCCCTCAGATCTGGAATCCAGTCCTAACAGATCACAGCCAGGGACAATCTTCTTTCCTTCAGTATAAGGAAAACGCTGCCCCCTTGAGGTAGGAAGGCAGGTTTTTCCTTATGCTGAAAGAAGATTGTCAGTTGTTGCTATCCATCCTGACTGGCTTGCTGAGGCTGATTGAGGTAAGTAAAAGGGGTGGGAGGGGCCAACTTTATTATAGAATGAAAATAAAACGTTAAAGTTTTAGGTTATACTGCTACATGTTGTTATAAACATGTATAAAGGAGAATTGATTGTACTTTAGTAACTAAACATTACTATCTAACCTTTAAAGGGATAGTAATACTTAAAATGTAAAAAAAAATATGTTGTAGGGTTTATCCCCCTGAGTAAAACAAGAGTACCCCCACTGCTGAAAGGTGTTTCATTCAAAAGTTATTAATTTTCAAAGTTGAATTTTTTAGGTGCAATATCACAGTGGCCTGAAATTGTACAGTGGCGCTGTTGCTACACCATCCTATGGAGATTTATGGTCAATTGACCAGAGCTGTCCATAGGATCGTGTAGCAACAGCGCCACAGTACAATTTCAGGCCACTGTGATATTGCACCTAAAAAATTCAGCTTTGAAAATTAATAACTTTTGAATGAAACACCTTTCAGCAGTGGGAGTTCCCTTGTTTTACTCAGGGGGATAAACCCTACAACATATTTTTTTTACATTTTAAGTATTACTATCCCTTTAATATCTTGAGGTCAGCAATAGGGCCAGTGGGGAATGAAATTCTATTATCTTTATTGCAGGGTTGCTTGATGCTCTCAGGACCTATGGGAAAGCCATTCTGCCTGGAAACACCAGGTGGCTTGTTATTGCAATACAAATCGAACTTCACTTGCTGAGTCAGTGACCCAGTTATAGACACGGATCAGTCGGAGCCTTATTGATGCTTGAAAAAAGAAGAAAAAAAAAAAAGAGGCACTTCCTAGTGCAATATCCTCTGTCTTAAAGGGATAGTAATACTTGCACATTACTAATCCCCATATTGTAGCTTTGTTAAAAAGAAACGTATTGCCCTCAGTGTCATCTCTCAGACCCTTATGGTTTGAGAGATATTGGCGCTCAAAGTTCCCCCTCCCGCCCCCTTCCCTGACTGAACGCTGACTGCAGGGATATCCGGTATTACTTGCATCAGACGGCTCTGCAGCATTGCCGAGATCGCGTTTATAACCAAACCAAGCACACGTAGAAGACTGTTTCAGTGAAAGAATTCTTTTTTATAAGCGCGATCTCAGCTCAACTGCAGAGCCGCCTGATGCACATAAGACTGTGGTACGACAGCTTCCCCTGCAGTCAGCGCTCAGTCAGGGAAGGGGGAGGGAGGGGGGAACTTTGAGCGCTCTCATCTCTCAAACCATAAGGGTCTGAGAGATGACACAGGGGGCAATACGTTTCTTTTTAAAGGGATAGTAATACTTCGTTTTATCTTTATTTTATTTTGTAGGCATTAAAAAAACATTAAGAATGATATAAGTTTTATCTCTCAAACCTTTATGGTTCGAGAGATATTCACAAGCAAAGTTTCCCCTCCCGCCCCTTTTACCTAGTGTAAGCCATCTCTTCTCAGATGTGGAATCCAGTCCATAGACCAGACAGATAACAGAAGGGGGCAATCTTCTTCCTATGAGAACAATGAAAGCCCTGCCCCCCTTGACAAGTTTTTCAGGTTTTTATCTTATCTTAAGTGAAGATTGTCCCTCTCTGCAGTCTACCTGGGCACCTCCCTTCTGATCTGGCTGAGCAGTGTTACATCAGTAAAAGGGGCAGGAGGGGGATCCTTTGTCATTGGATTACTCTTGTACTACAACTCTGACAGAATTGAAATAACACTCTCCAAAGTCCAAATACTATGATGATTAATTAGAGCTGCTTTTATTATGAAACGTTACTATCCATTTAACAAAGCTACAATATGGGGATTAGTAATTTGCAAATATTACTATCCCTTTAAGCTGACACCTCACCACCATCACAACAAAGAATGGTACTCACAAAAATATATGCTGGGGATACACTTTTGTGATAACCAGCAATAGAGCTCAGGGATTTACCAATCTGTCCCTTATCTGGCTATCACTGTGATCGATATTTGGCTGCTCTCCCTCCACCTCCACTCTCGAAGGAAACAGTAAATTCCAAAAAAGAAAACAAGTAGGGGCGCCGATAGTTCCTTATCAAACAAATAATGAAGCAACATCTATATTCCTATAACAATAAATCAGTTGCACTCACGTTTGTAATTAGCTGTGCAGATACAAATGCATAAACACAGCAAACATCACATGCATGGGTATCTGACCGCCCTTGCTTTCATTACCTGCATTACTGAAGAAGCAGCGTGAATTGCTGCTAAACGCGTTTTTAGTGGAATTTTTTTTTATTGTAAAAAGACCTATATATATGGTCTTTAAATTTGTTACATTTATTGTGTCATATACCTTTTAGTAAATTGATACTTTTAAATTGAACACAATTGTTGGAGCGGCTACAGTTTTTTGAGGACGGTTTTTATCCTTACAAGCACTGGAGATCCATAAGAGGGGCTCCTGGAGGATCTGACTGAATAGATACCGAGCAAGGGCGGTAAGATACACTTGTACGCGATATTTGTCTGTGTTTATACATATGTATCAGAGCAGCTAATTACAAATATGAGTGCAATTGATTATTGTTATAGTGCTTTATTATTGGTTTGATACGGCACTATTGGCACCCCCTGTTTGTTTTCTTTTTTGGATTTTATTATTGCTTGAGCTCTCTCTTATGGAACTGAATGTATTACCGTACCCGAGAACTCTCAGGGACTGACCCCAGGCTGGAGGGCTGGCTGGGCAATGCACTGGTGGCCTGTCTAGAATTCAGCAGGTTAATAGCCCCATTTAAAGGGATAGTAATACTTCGTTTTAACTTTATTTTATTTTGTAGGCATTAAAAAAACATGAAGAAAGATATAAGTCTTATCTCTCAATCCTTTATGGTTTATGAGATATTCACAAGCAAAGTTCCCCTCCCGCCCCTTTTTCCTAGTGTAAGCCATCTCTTCTCAGATGTGAATCTAGTTGTATGACCAGACAGATAACAGCAGGGGACAATCTTCTTCCTATGAGAACAATGAAAGCCCTGCCACCCTTGACAAGTTTTTCAGCTTTTTCCCTTATCTTAATTGAAGATTGTCCCTCTCTGCAGTCTACCTGGGCACCTCCTTCTGATCTGGTTGAACAGGGGGGCGGATACTTTGTTTGTGAATATCTCTTAAACCATAAAGGTTTGAGAGATAAGACATATCATTCTTCATGTTTTTTAATGCCTACAAAATAAAATAAGGTTAAAACGAAGTATTACTATCCCTTTAAGTCTAGGCATGCTACAGGGGTATCCAACACATTGCTTCACAATTCATTGGATAGCCCTCTGGCACTCTAAGGGTTAAATCATTTTTATTTATATTTTTCTTTCTTGTGGTAGATTTAGATTGCACAGAATTGCTACCCTGACACCTTCACACATACAGCCCTTTGGATTTTTTCGTCCTCTAAATAGCACGTCTCTTTTTTTACCTCGTCCTACATTACGCACAGTTATTCTGTCTGTTAGTGGAATGAATCATGAGTTTTTTTTTTTTTTTTACATGATTTACTTTTATTCTGGATTTTTTTAAATCAGTCTATTTATAGTTTTCTTCCCATCTCCCACCCGCTGAGATCTGCATTTGAACAGGTTTTGCAGAATCACCGTGTCCTCAGCGTTCCCCGCTACACTGCCCTCCGACTGCTCTCATTTACACACACACACAAACAACGCCCTCCTACTGCTCTCATTTACACACACAGACACACACACCGCCCTCTGACTGCTCTCATTTACACACACACACACACACAAACAACGCCCTCCGACTGCTCTCATTTACACACACACACCACCCTCCGACTGCTCTCATTTACACACACACACACCACCCTCCGACTGCTCTCATTTACACACACACAAACAACGCCCTCCTACTGCTCCCATTTACACACACAGACACACACACACTGCCCTCCGACTGCTCTCATTTACACACACACACACCACCCTCCGGCTGCTCTCATTTACACACACACACACCGCCCTCCGACTGCTCTCATTTACACACACACACACACACACACACACTCTGCCTTCTAACTGCTCTCATTTGCACACACACACACCGCCCTCCGACTGCTCTCATTTACACACACACACCGCCCTCTGACTGCTCTCATTTACACACACACACACACACCGCCCTCCGACTGCTCTCATTTACACACACACACACACACCGCCCTCCGACTGCTCTCATTTACACACACACACACACACCGCCCTCCGACTGCTCTCATTTACACACACACACCGCCCTCCGACTGCTCTCATTTACACACACACACACACACCGCCCTCTGACTGCTCTCATTTACACACACACACACACACACACCATCCTCCAACTGCTCTCATTTACACACACACACACACACACACACACACACACACACACACACCGCCCTCAGACTGCTCTCATTTACACACACACACACACACACACACACACACACACACACACACACACACCGCCCTCAGACTGCTCTCATTTACACACACACACACACACACACACACACACACACACCGCCCTCAGACTGCTCTCATTTACACACACACACACACACACACACACACACACACACACACACACACACACACACCGCCCTCCGACTGCTCTCATTTACACACACAGACACACACCACCCTCCGACTGATCTCATTTACACACACACACACACACCACCCTCCGACTGATCTCATTTACACACACACATACACACACACACACACACACACACACCGCCCTCAGACTGCTCTCATTTACACACACACACACACACCACCCTCCGACTGATCTCATTTACACACACACACACACACCACCCTCCGACTGATCTCATTTACACACACACATACACACACACACACACACACACACACCGCCCTCAGACTGCTCTCATTTACACACACACACACACCGCCCTCCGACTGCTCTCATTTACACACACACACACACACACCACCCTCCGACTGATCTCATTTACACACACACATACACACACACACACACACACCGCCCTCAGACTGCTCTCATTTACACACACACACACAACGCCCTCCTACTGCTCTCATTTACACACACACACACACACACACACACCACCCTCCGACTGCTCTCATTTACACACACACATACACACAGATGGATTCAGATGCTGATCACTGGATAATGGGCTCCATTACTTATTTATCATTCACCAGGGTCATTCTGCAGGACGGGAATGAAAACACAAGCGATACAGATTGCAACCAGTCACATCGTCCTAAAAATATAGGCCCATTTTTATAAAAGAAAACTGGAATTATTCCGGAGTAAACCAACTGCACAATACGGGACAAATAATACATTCCTAAATTCCCATACCCTTGAATAGAGCTTTTTAACTCCTTGAATGCTAGAGAGGTCTCCAATGCATTGCGAAGCAAAGGAATAGTGATAGAATGTTAGAAAGACAGTGAAACAATGTAGAAAAGCCATGTCTACCGTGTACAGGACACAGAGCTCCAAGGAGACTGCAACATTGTAAAAAATACCCCTCTGAAAACGCTCTGGAAAGCGACATTCATGGAGCTCACTGTCAGGGACAATAATGTATATATATATAAAAAAAAAAAGTGATAATAAAAAAGTATATATATAAATAATAATAATAATATAATAATAATAATAATCTGATTTTACAAATGATAAATTTACAGAACATATAAAGTAAAACATGAGGTTACCTATAATTTTAATTCATGTGAACCCCATGAGACCAAAGGGACCAACGCAATATGTTGCACCCCCCAGTCCTTAACCCTTTGAGCGCCAGACGGGTACGGAACGCATTGCAAAGGGTTAAAAGGTTAATTCACATAAAGACACCCAAATTCACCAGGCGATAATGAGCAGGTATATCCGCTGTAAGACGGCGCTTTATATGACATTAGAAGTGGGTGGGATCCTATTCCAATGGAGAATAGTAAACGCAGATCGTCAAAATGTCTCTGTTTAAAATGTCACCTTATTTAACCCCTCAACGACCCTTGACGGTCATAGTACATCATGGGTATATCTGACTTAACGAACCATGACGTATTATGATCTTCATGGAATTCCGGGCTCCCCCCGTCGGCTGCACACCATTCGGGGAGTCCGGAAACAAAAACAAAAAATGCTCCGTGGTCCTTAAGTGACCGTGACGCTCAGATCGGCCAGTCCTTAAGGGGTTAAACATAGTAACATAGTTGATGAGGCTGAAAAAAGACATGCGTCCATCAAGTGCAGCCCATGCCAATAACACCCCTGTTGATCCAGAGGAAGGTAAAAAAAAAAAAATCCTCTGAAGCCATTTCCAATTAAGACTCAAGTGGGTAAAACATTCCTTCCTGACTCCAAATGGCAGTCAGATATTTCACTGGATCAACATCCTGTCTGCATTGAAGTCATCTGTCATAATTCTCAATATTGTTCTGTGCTAGATAAGCATCCATTGCTTTTTTGAAAGCAGTTGCATTATCTGCAGGTACAACATCCCAAGGCAAAGAATTCCATAGATTTACTGCCCGTACTGTAAAGAATCCCTGCCTTTGTTTTATTTGAAAGCACCTTTCTTCTAGTCTTAATGGATGAGCTCTCGTTCTTAGCTCAGCTCGTAACTAATTCATTGGATAGTTCTTTGTATTGACCTTGAATATATGTGTAAATAGTAATAACATTACCCTTAGACGTCTCTTCTCTGATGTAAACAAACCCAGTGTGGATAGTCTCTCTTTATAACTCAGATCCTCCAATCCCTTTATCAGTTTTGTTGCACATCTCTGCCCTTTTTCCAGTTCACTAATGTATTTTTTAAGAACTGGCACCCAAAATTGTACTCTATATTCTAGATGAGGCCTAACCAAGGATTTATACAGATTGAAACAGAGTCTATAATTATGCCACCAAGCAGTAGTTAGGTTTGGGCAGTTAAGTTAGTGTAGGTTAGAATAGTAAGGGTAGGTTAGTTTCATACCTCCCAACATTTCAAATTGCCAAAGAGGGACACTTGTGTTTTAGGGGGTGTTGCTGGGGGCGTGGCTGGTGGGTGGGACATTAGGCTATTTCATGACCTATTGATACCTCCTTGTGTAACCAAATAAATGACTTATAACTAGATCTAAGTAAATTATTTACACAAAATAATGTATAAACACATATACTAACATTTAAACAAACATTAATGTGAATTTTATTGCTGTAGGGCAATATGATACACTTATATACACACCATGCAATCCGATCTCCTAAAAAGAGGGACATCAGGGTAGGAAAGGGGGACAGAGGGATTTGGGTCCAAAAGAGGGACTGTCCCTCCTAAATAGGGACACTTGGGAGGTATGTAGTTTAAGTTAGGGTAGTTGGGGGGTTTACTTATTTTTTTTAGGGTAGTCAGGGTAGGATTAAGATAGCTTACTTAATTTAGGATAGTAAGGGTACTTTAGGTTAGTTTCATGGGACAGTTGTTTTAATAAGACAACATTTTAAAGGGATAGTAATACTTTGTTTTATCTTTATTTTATTTTGTACGCATTAAAAAAAACATGAAGAACGATATAAGTCTTATCTCTCAAACCTTTATAGTTTGAGAGATATTCACAAGCAAAGTCTCCCCTCCCGCCCCTTTTACCTAGTGTAAGCCTTCTCTTCTCAGATGTGGAATCCAGTCCATAGACCAGACAGATAACAGCAGGGGACAATCTTCTTCCTATGAGAACAATGAAAGCCCTACGCCCCTTGACAAGTTTTTCAGGTTTTTCCCTTATCTTAATTGAAGATTGTCCCTCTCTGCAGTCTACCTGGGCACCTCCCTTCTGATCTGGCTGAGCAGTGTTACATCAGTAAAAGGGGTGGGAGGAGGATACTTTGTCATTGAATTACTCTTGAACTACAACTCTGACAGAATTGAAATAACACTCTCTGTAGCCCAAATACTATGATGATTAATTAGAGCTGCTTTTATTATGAAACATTACTATCCCTTTAAAGCGGAACTTTCACTTAGTATAAAGTTGCCCTCCAATAGTTAAACATATGGCGACTAGCTTCATAATAGTTCTATTACCTCTC
The DNA here is from genome assembly GCA_037306005.1 of Rhinophrynus dorsalis. Lineage (NCBI taxonomy): Eukaryota > Metazoa > Chordata > Amphibia > Anura > Rhinophrynidae > Rhinophrynus > Rhinophrynus dorsalis. Next base: position 483,644,990 of record CM074723.1, read on the forward strand.
AAAAGTGCCAGATTCTAAACTAAACCTTAATGCTCGTAGACTGACAGCCAGATGAGTGCCATCTTTGCGCCTTCACCATCAGTCCCTTCCGGTACCTTATGGCACAGAGCAATGCCCCCTAGAGGAGACCGGGACGGACAGCACAGGCACACAGACGTCTCTAAGACAAGATGTCTGCTCTGATGCCTGGTTTCCGGTCTCTGAAGATTAAGGATTACTTCAGAATCGGCTAGTTCTGAGAGATAATTGCACTGTTATGAAGCTAATCACCATATACTTTATTATTGGAGGGCGATTTTACACTATGTGAAAGTTCCGCTTTAAACAGCAACATTTCAAAAGCTCCATGTTGTAGCAATTGACATTTGAACCTGGCTGTTGTGATGACATCTTGAAAGTGAACCAGTCGAGCGGGTAGTGGGTTTTACCCTCGCTCTGCTGGGCACCATTGTCATGCCCAGCTAGTGAGATGAAGACAAGCAGGTTCCAGCCTCCTAATGCTTCAGTACACAATGAGGTGATGTGTCAGCCTGCTGGGGGGGTGAGGGGTTATGTAATCATCCATCCAAAACCTCAAGATCCAAACATCTCCGGGCAGGACAGGCAGGGAGGGGGCACGCTGACAAGGGGGGAGAAGTGCCGCAGGAGATCGCTTTGTATGGAAGATGAAAGCTCGGTGGAGTAGAATGGAAATTAACCAGGATAAAAGGGACAGGACTTCACTGCAGTACGCGTTAACTCTTTCGATACTAGAGACTTCTAACACCTCCTAATAATAATCCACACGTAACTTAATATAGTCTGAACATTCTAATGACCTCTAAGAATGAATTCATTGTCTGCCTCCCTGGAACCCAGTACTGATTAAAGATTACATTTTGGAAAACCAGCCAGAGCAAAACTGATCTATAGTGGTCATTAGGATTTACTGCCAAGATTAAAGGGGAACATTCACATCATTAAAACTTTTGTGCATGGGCCTTAACTAATAAAACTAGATTATCATTGGCTTTTTAAAAAAAATTTAATACCTACTGAAATCCGACACTTCCGCATTCTGCGGCACCCTGTATGTAGGGCACTACGCCACAGGACTTCCCACCTCCCAGCTGCCGCAGGGAGCGCGTTCAGGCTTCCATTCGTGGTGGCATTTATGTGGGCATATTGTTACAACAAGCCCTGTTTTCCATGCTACCATGCCCTCTGGCATTCAAAGGGTTAACCAATGGGTATCGGTGAGATACACTGTGTGATCACAGAATGACTGTGAATGGTCAGCGATGTGGTAGGATTGATCCTCTGGTGAACAGGAATGTGTTGGTGTTGATAAGCAATGCAAGGGTTTCCGTATCTGTCCTCAGGTACCATTAACAGGTCATATATTTAGGATTTCTTTGATTGAGCATAGATGAGTTAAAAAGACTGAGCATCTGTGCTAAAACAGGATGATTCTGGAGGCACGGCCTGTTAGTGCTGCTTAACCACTTGGATCCTGATGACCTTATCTTGGAATGTCTTAGATATGTCTCTAGAATTCAGTCAGTTAGAGGAAGAGTCAGCCTTTTTATGAAATGAAAAAAAAACGTTATAGGGTTTTTCCTGTTGGGTAAAACCTTGTCCCCATTGTAGCCACACACACTTTTTGATATGCCAGCCTTGTTCCACTGGTTGCCACAAAACCACACATTATAAATCCTTGGTTAGGCCTCATCTAGAATATGGAGTACAGTGTTGGACACCGGTTTATAAAAAAAGACATTGTTGAACTGGAAAAAGTGCAACAAAACTGATAAAGGGATTGGATGATCTGAGTTATAAAGAGAGACTAGCCAAACTGGGTTTGTTTATATTAGAGAAGAGACGTCTAAGGTGTGATGTGATTACCATTTACACTTATATTCAAGGTCTATACGAAGAACTATCCAATTAATTATTTACGTAAAGAGCTGAGCTTAGAACGAGATATCATCCATTAAGAGGAAAGGTACGTTCGACTAAAACAAAGGAAAGGATTTTTTTACACTAAGGGCCTTAAAGCTAATGAATTCTTTACCTCAGAATGTTGTGCTTGCAGCTACAGTAGCTGCTTTCAAAAAAACAATGGATAACTATCTAGCACAGAACAATACTGAGAATTATGACAGATGACTTCAGCGCAGACAGGTTGGAGTCAGGAAGGAATTTTTTACCCACGTAGGGATTAATTGGAAATGGCTTCAATGTTTTGTTTTGTTTTTTGCCTTCCTCTGATCAACAGAGGTGATATGGCATGGGCTGGACTTAATGGACTCATGTATTTTTTGAGGCTCATCAACTATGTTACTATGTTTCATTAATCTGACACTCCAGCATTGTTTCACTGGTAGCCACGGAGCCAAGCATTACACTGTTCCACTGGTAGCCACGGAGCCAAGCATTACACTGTTCCACTGGTAGCCACGGAGCCAAGCATTACACTGTTCCACTGGTAGCCACAGAGCCAAGCATTACACTGTTTCACTGGTAGCCACGGAGCCAAGCATTACACTGTTCCGCTGGTAGCCACGGAGCCAAGCATTACACTGTTCCACTGGTAGCCACGGAGCCAAGCATTACACTGTTCCACTGGTAGCCACAGAGCCAAGCATTACACTGTTCCACTGGTAGCCACGGAGCCAAGCATTACACTGTTCCGCTGGTAGCCACGGAGCCAAGCATTACACTGTTCCACTGGTAGCCACAGAGCCAAGCATTACACTGTTCCACTGGTAGCCACGGAGCCAAGCATTACACTGTTCCACTGGTAGCCACAGAGCCAAGCATTACACTGTTCCACTGGTAGCCACGGAGCCAAGCATTACACTGTTCCACTGGTAGCCACGGAGCCAAGCATTACACTGTTCCACTGGTAGCCACGGAGCCAAGCATTACACTGTTCCACTGGTAGCCACAGAGCCAAGCATTACACTGTTCCACTGGTAGCCACGGAGCCAAGCATTACACTGTTCCACTGGTAGCCACAGAGCCAAGCATTACACTGTTCCACTGGTAGCCACGGAGCCAAGCATTACCTGTTCCACTGGTAGCCACGGAGCCAAGCATTACACTGTTCCACTGGTAGCCACAGAGCCAAGCATTACACTGTTCCACTGGTAGCCACGGAGCCAAGCATTACACTGTTCCACTGGTAGCCACAGAGCCAAGCATTACACTGTTCCACTGGTAGCCACGGAGCCAAGCATTACACTGTTCCGCTGGTAGCCACAGAGCCAAGCATTACACTGTTCCACTGGTAGCCACAGAGCCAAGCATTACACTGTTCCACTGGTAGCCACAGAGCCAAGCATTACACTGTTCCGCTGGTAGCCATGGAGCCAAGCATTACACTGTTCCGCTGGTAGCCATGGAGCCAAGCATTACACTGTTCCGCTGGTAGCCACGGAGCCAAGCATTACACTGTTCCACTGGTAGCCACAGAGCCAAGAATTACACTGTTCCACTGGTAGCCACGGAGCCAAGCATTACACTGTTCCGCTGGTAGCCACGGAGCCAAGCATTACACTGTTCCACTGGTAGCCACGGAGCCAAGCATTACACTGTTCCGCTGGTAGCCACGGAGCCAAGCATTACACTGTTCCGCTGGTAACCACAGAGCCAAGCATTACACTGTTCCACTGGTAGCCACGGAGCCAAGCATTACACTGTTCCGCTGGTAGCCACAGAGCCAAGCATTACACTGTTCCACTGGTAGCCACAGAGCCAAGCATTACACTGTTCCACTGGTAGCCACAGAGCCAAGCATTACACTGTTCCGCTGGTAGCCACGGAGCCAAGCATTACACTGTTCCGCTGGTAGCCACGGAGCCAAGCATTACACTGTTCCACTGGTAGCCACGGAGCCAAGCATTACACTGTTCCACTGGTAGCCACGGAGCCAAGCATTACACTGTTCCGCTGGTAGCCACAGAGCCAAGCATTACACTGTTCCGCTGGTAGCCACAGAGCCAAGCATTACACTGTTCCACTGGTAGCCACAGAGCCAAGCATTACACTGTTCCACTGGTTGCCACGGAGCCAAGCATTACACTGTTCCACTGGTAGCCACGGAGCCAAGCATTACACTGTTCCACTGGTAGCCACGGAGCCAAGCATTACAGTGTTCCACTGGTAGCCACGGAGCCAAGCATTACACTGTTCCACTGGTAGCCATGGAGCCAAGCATTATACTGTTCCACTGGTAGCCACAGAACTACGCATTACTCTGCCTGACACTCCAGGTGGTAGCCACGGAACCAAGCATTACACTGTTATACTAGTAAATACAGCACCATGCATTACTCTGACACTCCAGCCTTGTTCCACTGGTAGCCACGGAACCAAGTGTTACACTGTTCCACTGGTAGCCACGGAACCAAGCATTACACTGTTCCACTGGTAGCCACGGAACCAAGCATTACACTGTTCCACTGGTAGCCACGGAACCAAGCATTACACTGTTCCACTGGTAGCCACAGAACTACGCATTACTCTGTCTGACACTCCAGCTGGTAGCCATGGAGCTAAGCATTACACTTTTATACTAGTAAACACAGCACCATGCATTACTCTGACACTCCAGCCTTGTTCCTCTGGTAGCCAACGTGTGCACAACATGCAAAATACTAATCGCTGAATGCAGAATGCAAAACACTATATGCAAAACACATTATGATATACTTAAAACGTAATATGCTATACGTAAAATACGATACGCTAAAAGCAAACCACTATACGCAAAATGCTATATGAAAACTGCAGTACAGAAAACGCAAACTGCTGTAAGTAAACTGCAATATGCAATACGCTATAGTCTAAATGCAATAAGCACCTCTATAAGCAATATGATATACACAAAACACTATATGAAAAATGCTTTGCGAAAAATGCAATATGCAAAAAAGATATACGCAAAATGCTGTATGCTATGTGCAATAAGCAAAATACTGTAAGCAAAATGCTATACGCAGAACACTATATGCTGTGTGCAAAACGCACTATGTTATACAAACGATATACGCAAAATGCAGTATGCAGAATGCTATGTACAAAACTCCATACGAACATGCTATATACAAAATGTAATACGCAAAACACTACATGCCAAGCATACACACAGTCTCACATACATACTTACACTCACACATGCTCTTGCTTACATACTGTCACAGTACCTTGCTTCCAGCACTGCAGCTTCAGCGACACTCGGCGTCTTTCCACGCGTCATCTGCAGGTAAGAGGCTTCAACCATGCTGCAGGCCTCTGTTTTATGTGTGTTTGTTTCCTGTAGTCTCCTCCTACTTACTTCCTCCCTCTAGCTGCTCCTCCTACCTACTTCCTGTGGAGGGGTGTAAAGGGCAGTCTGAGTCCTGACTCACCCTTACATTGTTGTTCTGAGCAGTTCATTATCTAGTATTCCTGATTCCTGTGTATGATCCGGCTTGTCTGTCCATCCATTCTGGTGTTGACCTGTGGCTCTGTCTGACTATTCTCCTTGTGCTTTCCGATTTGGCTCAGATATCCTTTCTGGTGCAAACCTGTGGCTCTGGCTGACTACCCGCTCCGTGTATGACCTAGGCTTGTCTGACTACCCACTCTGGTGTTGACCTGGGGCTCTATCCACTGCGCATCCAGCATTCCATCGCTTCAGTGGATATCCTTTCTGATGCAAACCTGTGGCTCTGGCTGACTACCCACTCCGTGTATGACTTTGGCTCGTCTGACTATCCTATCTGGTGCTTACTAGAAGGCTCTGTGTGTTCGCTCCTTTTTGTTGGTTCCGTTATTCAGACTCCTTCCTAGTACTGACCTGGGGCTCTAGCAGACTCCTAGCTACTGACTGCAGGCTGAGTCAATATCTCTTGGGCGTTACCTTACCATGAGACTCCAGTGGGCTGAGGCCTAGTCTCGGACAGTGTGGTGCAGAGATTGGGAGACTGCTATTCCTGATATAGTGCTCGCCGTTTCAATCACCCACTGTGTGTTTATTTATATATTGCATTACTGTTCTCATAATAAAGGTTATATTAACTATACCGTCTGACTCCTGGTTTTGCTTGCCAACCGTAACACATACACTCTCACACATGTGCTCACATACACACATGTTCACGCTCACTGATGGAGAGTTGTGTAACTCAGTGCTTTGCAAATGTGTCATACAACGTTTTGGAATTGAAAGGGTTAAGCACTAAAAATTCAACAATCCAGTCATTAAAAACATTATGCCCTTTCTGAATTTTAAATTTTAAACCATATTAGTGCCAGAAACGTGCAATGCGGATAACACCCATAATGGCAACTGCTGTTTAAGATGTCTCCTGTAGTGTCTGTCTTCATAACACACTTCCTTTATACAACATTCCATGTTTATATAGTCCTACATACAACTGCACAGTGTCAGGGACAATAACCTGACTGTACTGATGGGACTGTTTCACGCTCAGAGGGACAGAAAAATATGGGAGGTTAAATTAAAGCGGAACTACCGCCGCAAAACAAATTTAGCTTAAATATCTCCCCATCTGGAGACTAGCTGCTTAGTAATTCTAGTCGCCAGAATTATTACCTTATTCAATAGAATTCTCATTTCTTCCACGGCTGACAGGCAGGACGGATCGCGGACATCTTGCCATAGTGACGTCCGTGCGCCTGCTCTGTCAGTCCCTTTCTGAGCCGAACGGCTCCTAGCAATGCCTAATACAGCCAGCTGGGACTGACACGGCAGGCGCGCGGACGTCACTATGTCAAGATGGGGAGTTATTTAAGCTAAAGTTGTTTTGCGGTGGTAGTTCCACTTTAATGCTCCAGTATAATACTTTAAATAATGGCCTGAACAGGGACAGAGAATTTCTGGCACATTATCACTTTGTGGATTAGCCTTTACAACAGTCCCATTGGGAGTGTAAAAACCATTTTACTACAATTTACAGCACAATCCATTACCACTGACTGATCAAAGAATCTGGGTCTGGACTGAGCTGTCTTATCTGATTTCTGTTCTAAACAATGCTATGTGTATTTGTATTTAAGAAAAATGTTTTTATATTTATCTGTATAACATGCCTGAGGAGGAGACCTAAAAGGTCTTGAAAGCTTGCATCCTAAATCTGCTTAGTTAGCCAATAAAGGTATCAACTTTTCTATATTTGCCTCCTGTATTTCTACTGCTAACATGGTACCAACTCTCCAGTAAGTTCTCAGTGAGTCGTATGTAAGGTATAACATGTGTGTCTCTATGCAGAACCTCAGTAAGTTCTCAGTGAGTTGTATGTAAGGTATAACATGTGTGTCTCTATGCAGAACCTCAGTAAGTGCTCAGTGAGTCGTATGTAAAGTATAACATGTGTCTGTACAGAACCTCAGTAAATGCTCAGTGAGTCGTATGTAAGGTATAACATGTGTGTCTCTATGCAGAACCTCAGTAAGTTCTCAGTGAGTCATATGTAATGTATAACACGTGTGTCTGTACAGAACCTGTATGTAAGATATAACACGTGTGTCTCTTTGCAGAACCAGCTGGCTCATTGTGTGGGCTCTGGGGAGGAATCGGTTAGCAAAGCCAAGCAGAGCCGCAGCGAGAAGAAAGCCAGGAAGGTGAGTGAATTATATGGGAGATATTTCCTGAGTGCGGAGATTAGGAAAAAAATCATCAATTTATCCAAAGTTTAAAGTGGAACTACCCCCCAATATAAAGTCACCCCCTAATAATTTGGTATATGGCGACATGATTCTTAATAGTGTTATTATCTGCCACAAGTACCACGATCTGAAGTATTCCTGTTTCTTCATAGACCAACGGTCAGGCTTGCATGCAGACATCTTGGCTTAGAGACGTCTGTGAGCCTGCACTGTCCGTCCTGATGTCCTCTAGGAGGCACTGCATGGAGCCGAAAAGCACCGGAACAGACTGATGGCACAGGAGCGCAGACGGCTCTACTGCAAGAGACCTGGCCGTCAATCTCTGAAGAAACAGGATTACTTTAGATTGTGGTACTTGTGGCAGATAATAACACTATTAAAATACATGTCGCTGTGTAAAGCATTACTTCCTACCTAATGAGCTGCACACCCCTCAGGTGCTTAGAGGGTTAATTCCATTACCGCTTGCTTTGTGCACATGATCAGCAAATAGGTTTAATGATATTGTTTGACACCCACCCACACACACCTACACACAGACCTACACACACACACCTACACACAGACCCACCCACACACCTAGACACAGGTCCACCCACACACCTACACACAGACTCACTCACACACCTACACACAGACTCACTCACACACCTACACACAGGCCTACCCACACACACCTACACACAGACCCACCCACACACACCTACACACAGACCCACCCACACACCTACACACAGACCCACCCACACACCTAGACACAGGTCCACCCACACACACCTACACACAGACCCACTCACACACCTACACACAGACCCACCCACACACCTACACACAGACCCACCCACACACCTAGACACAGGTCCACCCACACACCTACACACAGACCCACTCACACACCTACACACAGGCCTACCCACACACCTACACACAGACCCACCCACACACACCTACACACAGACCCACCCACACACCTACACACAGACCCACCCACACACACACCCCTACACACAGACCCACCCATACCCACCCACAAACACCCACCTACACACAGACCCACCCACCCATACGCACACACTCCCACTCACACACACACACACACCTACACACAGACCCACCCACCCATACACACCCACTCCCACCCACACACCTACACACAGACCCACACACATCTACACACACCCATCCACCTACACACACACACACCCACAACCTACACACAAACCCACCCACACACCTACACACAGACCCACCCACCCACACACACCAACACCCACACACACACCTACACCTACACACACACCTAAACACAGACCCACCCACACACCTACACACCCACACACACCTACATACAGACCCACACACACAAACACACCCACCCACCCACACCTACCCACACACACCCACCCACACACCTACACACACACACACCAACACACAGACCCACACCTCTACACACACCTACACACACACCTAAACACACAGCCATCCACACCCACCCACACACCTACACCCCCACACACACAACCACCAACAACCCCCCCCACACCTAAACACACACCTACCCACCCACCCACCTACCCACATACCCCCCCACACACACACACACACCTACACACACATCTACACACAGATCCACCCACCCACAAACCCATCCACCTACACCCACCCACAACCTACACACAGACCCACCCACCCACACCCCCCCCACACACAAACACCCACACACACACCTACACACACACACACACACACACACACACACACCTAAAACAGACCCACCCACACATCTACACACAGACCCACCCACACCTACCCACACACACCCACACACCTACACAGACCCACACCTACACAGACCCACACACACACACACACACACATATACCTACATACACCCAAACCCACACACACACCTACACACACACCTAAACAAACAGCCATCCACACCCACCCACGCACCTACATCCCCACACACACAACCACCAACAACCCCCCACACACACACACACACAGACCCCCCACACCCACTCACACACCTACACACACCTACACACAGACCCACACAACCACCCACACATACCCCCCCACACCTATACACAGACACACACCTACACCCAAACACACACACACAAGCACATCCACACCCACACACTCACATACATACTCCCCCCCACACACAAATACACACCTACACACACACATACCCACAAACACCCACACACATATACATACGCAAACACACCCACACACACACTTATACACACATACACACTCACACACATACACCCCCCCCACACACATATATATATATATACATACCCCCACACAAACACCCCCACACACACACTCACACGTACTCATCCACACACATTTATATATACATGCACACACACTCACACACCCAACACACACACACACACACACACACACACACACACACACATAATGTCTGTATTACACCTGAACAGAACCTTGTGTATAATGACTGTGTTACACCTGTACTGGACCTTGTGTATACTGACTGTGTTACACCTGTACGGGACCTTGCGTATAATGACTGTGTTACTTGTGTATAATGCTTGTGTTACACCTGTATGGGACCTTGTGTATAATGACTGTGTTACACCTGTAATGTACCTTGTGTATAATGACTGTGTTAAACCTGTATGGGACCTTGTGTATAATGACTGTGTTACACCTGTACTGTACCTTGTGTATAATGACTGTGTTAAACCTGTAATGGACCTTGTTTATAATGACTGTGTTACACCTGTACTGGACCTTGTGTATATTGACTGTGTTACACCTGTACAGGACCTTGTGTATAATGACTGTGTTACAACTGTACGGAACCTTGTGTATAATGACTGTGTTACAACTGTACGGGACCTTGTGTATAATGACTGTGTTACACCTGTACGGGACCTTGTTTATAATGACTGTGTTACACCTATACAGGACCTTGTGTATAATGACTGTGTTACACCTATACAGGACCTTGTGTATAATGACTGTGTTACACCTGTACAAGACCTCGTGTATAACGACTGTGTTACACCTATACAGGACCTTGTGTATAATGACTGTGTTACACCTGTACTGGACCTTGTGTATAATGACTGTGTTACACCTGTACTGGACCTTGTGTATAGTGACTGTGTTACACCTGTACTGGATCTGATAAAGAGGTGATAACGTGGAGATTACTTCTCCAGTTATATCACTTCTCCAGTTCCTATGTTATTGTCACAGTTTACCTATTTTCCTGTGCCACACTCTTGGTGACGCTGAAGTACTATCCTCCACTTTGACCCTTCCGCGACATTCCCAGGGTCTTTCCTGGGACCTTGTCTGAATGCTGTTGGTGAAGTTAGGAAGAGCCCATGGCCTCTAGCGGGATGGTAATGTCGCAGGAGTGATGCGGAGCCTGGACGCATCGCTGAGATGCATCATATACGAATGGGAGTTCGAAGTAGTGATGCAGCTATGGTGGGAAATGTCTCCAGGCTTCCAGATGCGTCATCTGTGGGCACAAAGTGGCAGAATAACGCAGGGCTCATTTATGTCATTTCCTGAGTGACTCCTCCTATCTACTTCCTGTAGTTAGGTACAAAAGGGTAACTGAGTCCTGACTCAGTTGCCCTTGCGTTGTTGTTCAAAGCAGTTCTATTACGTTGGGCTCTGTGTATGACCTGGCTTGTCTTCTATCCAACCTGGTGCTGACCTGTGACTCTGTCTGACTATTCTTTTGTCTATCCCTATAGTGAACACCCAACCTGGTGCAGACCTGTGGCTCTGTCTGACTACCTGAACTGTGTATGACCTGGCTTGTCTGACTACCCCCTCTGGTGCTGACCTGTGACTCTGTCTGACTATTATTTTGATTTTCCCCTGTACGTGGCAGACACCCTAACTGGTGTGTGCCTGGGGCTCTGGCAGACTAGCTTTGAGACTGACTGCAGGAGTGAGGCAAGTATCGCTTCCTTATACTGACTGCAGGAGTGAGTCAGATTTTCTCGCTACCTCGGATCAAGACTTTGAGTTCCGGTTCCTGTTTCAGCTTCTGATTCCAGTAGAGCAGTGTTTCTTAACTCCTGTCCTCAGGACCCACTAACAGGCCAGGATTTGATGATTTCCTTGTTAGAGCACAGGTGAGTTAATCAATGTGAATGAGCCTCTGATCACATGATTTCTTTGTTAGAGGACAGGTGAGTTAATCAATGTGAATGAGCCTCTGATCACCACACCTGTGCTCTAACAGAGAAATCCCTATGTCCTGGCCTGTTAGTGGGTCCTGAGGATAGGAGTTGAGAAACACTGCAGTAGAGACTACCAGTGGCTTCGGCCTAGTCTCTAGTCCTCCACGGCAGTTTACTTTTTCTGGTAGTAGCACTTTCTGGCTGTGACCCTTTGCTTGTACCTGCTATTTTCCTCTGTTTGCTACCTTATTGTTGTTTAATAAATTGCATTTTACAATACCGTACTCATACCTCCCAAGTGTCCCTCTTTAGGAGGGACAGCCCCTCTTTGAGACCCAGATCCCTCTGTCCCTCTTTTCTACCCTTTTGTCCCTCTTTTTAGGACATCAGAATGAGTGGTGTGTATTACATTGTTCCACAGAAATAAAACATACATAAATGTGTTGTTAATTGTCAGTATATGTGTTTATACATTAATATGGGTAATTAAAATACTTTGGTCTTGCTCTAAATCATTTATCAGTTACACAAATAGGTGCAGATGGGTCAAGAAATAACCCAAAAATTCTTGGAAATGCCCCGCCTACCAGCCACACCCCCAGAAACGCCACCTAATACAGAAGTGTCCCTCTTTCACCATTTGAAATGTTGGGAGGTATGCGTACTGACTCCTGATCATCTCTGGGGAATCGTGACAGTTATTCTATGGAACCTATGCACTAAGATCTCCAGTGATATCACTGGAGAAGTCATCTCCACTTCATCACCTCTATGCCATGCTTTAGTGGATAATCCCCACTGAATGATAATCATCCTTTATGTATTACATTATCTTAATCTTCCCTCCAGGCAATGTCCAAGTTAGGCCTCCGACAGATTCACGGCGTTACCAGAATAACCATCCGTAAGTCTAAGAACATCCTGTTCGTCATAACGAAACCCGACGTGTTCAAGAGCCCGGCCTCGGACATCTACATTGTGTTCGGAGAAGCCAAGGTAAGTACTTCTGATGGCAGTATGCACAAGTCAAAGGGATAGTATTACTTCAAAATTACTATCCCTTATAATGTAGCCCTTAATAAACTGAGTTAAATGACACCAGCGGCATCTCTCAGACCTTTATGGTTTAAGAGATAGCCGCTTTCAAAGTTTCCTCTCCCCTGCTGTCAGCGTTCTGCTGCCAGCAGGAGAATCCGGTCTCTGAATCAAGAGGAGGCTCTTCAGCAGAGCCGATATCTCGTTATGGAAGGAAAAATGATTCATTGAAACAGTCTTCTACATGTGCTTGGTTACCAACCACACATAGAAGACTGTTTCAATTAATCATTTTTCCTTCCATAACGAGATATTGGTTCTGCTGAAGAGCCTCCTCTTGATTCAGAGACCGGATTCCCCTGCTGGCAGCAGAACGCTGACAGCAGGGGAGAGGAAACTTTGAATGCGGCTATCTCTTACACCATAAAGGTCTGAGAGATGCCGCTGGTGTCATTTAACTCAGTTTATTAAGGGCTACAATATGAGGGATAGTAATTTTGAAGTAATGCTATCCCTTTAAAGAGTGGAACAATTCTGGGATACACTAATTGCCCCATAAGAAACATAAAAATGCTCATTGATTTCAGTGGGGAATTTCACACGCTGAATCCTCCCGTATCCCTCAGACCCACACTTTTCAATTAAGAAAAAAAGGTTTAAAAAGTTTGAAGAAATTCTCTTTTGTACTTGTCACAGGTCCTTCTTGCACACAGATACCAACGGGTTTATTTAATAACATTGTGCTTTAAAAACACAGAGCAAAACAAATAACTATTATTTTTTCCCTTGTCATATTTAATAATGATATAAAGTAATTTTGTGGCATAAAAGAAATATTTAATTCGCGTAGCTTATAGAAAAATTTGCATTGCTAATAAAAGTGGGCTTCTAAAAAATTAGCAGCGCAAATAAAAACTTTGTTTCTAAGGAAAGTTAGCAATGCTAGTAAAACAGTTGCATTTCTAAGAAAAAAAATTGCAGTGATAACAACAATTTGCATTTCTGCTAACAAAAATTCTTATTGCTTCTAAGAAGTCAGCAAGAAAAAGTTTTGAACATCTAAAGTTGCAGGGATTTCTATACATTTTTTTGTATATGCAATTTGTGATTTATTTTTTTTTTTAGACGAAATAAGAATTAGACACAATGCAAATTTTTTTCAGACGCAATGCTATTTTTTTTTTTTTTTTGTAAATGTGTTTTCTCATTTTATTTTACATTCTCCGTTGGCAGATTGAAGATCTGTCACAGCAAGTCCACAAGGCAGCAGCAGAGAAGTTTAAAGTCCCCATGGAACATTCTCCTCTAATCACGGAGATGGCGCCCACGCTGACGATTAAAGAGGAAAGCGAGGAAGAGGAGGAGGTAAGGATCCAACTCTCTAATCAATCCAACAGATAACACCAAGAAATAGTTCACTGGAAACAAGCTTTTTCATAAAAAACATGCAGTTTTTTTAGCCCTTATTTATCAAGCTAAGGTAACGTAACTACATATTTTTTACATTTGGGAACCTTGTAAGATACACGTATATGATTAAAAAAAAAAAAAAAAGAAGAGGCCGCCCAATAGTGTAGTATGTTCAAAATCTTCTCCAACTTATACAATGTCAATAAATATACTCACAACTTTGACTGGTCAGAGTTCCCCCCCCCCCCGACATATCACGCATGTATTGATCACCAATCTGTCTGCACTCAGGTATCCAAGTCGCTGTGTAGGTATAGACACAGCGGCTCTCGTAAAAATCCAGTTTTAATAATATAAATATTTGAACATTACATCCTATATAATAATTCGCTAAATGTGTGTTTGTCAGAAGCCATCATGCCCAGTAGAGACGGCTGCGCGCGCTGCAATCATGTACACTGCAGACTGCCCGCACCACTGCTGAGAACGGAGCCGTAGTCCTCTCTGCACACCCTCTGAATTTGGAGCGCCCCGCTCCGTATCAGCCGCGGCGCGGGCAGTTTCTACTGTGCATGACTGCACCGCGGCCATTGCTGGGTGGCACTGTGGCCTGTGTACATGGGCACTTCAATTAGTATAAACATAAACTACCACCCATAAAATTAGTATCTATATGGCCTGCTGACGCGTTTTGTGGCTATAACACCGCTTTATCACAGCCTATGGCCACAAATACACAATCAATCAAAAATACACACGCTGCAGGGCTGCACTGATTCCTGTGCCATCATATGGAATTATGTTTTCGTAAACGTCTCTGGTTTAAAGACACGATCTGGTAACCTTCCTGGTCAGACTACTGAACAGACAGCCACTGCAGATCATTGCAAACTTTTCACTGTCCCCTCTGTGTCGCAGGTGGATGAGGCCGGACTGGAGGTGCGAGACATAGAGTTGGTGATGGCGCAGGCCAACGTATCGCGTGCTAAGGCCGTGCGAGCGCTCAGGCACAACAACAATGACATTGTGAACGCCATCATGGTAAGTGACCTAAGGGTTATATGCAGGAAGAAAATTCCCATGGATTAAATGGGGCATTTAACCCTTTGAATGCTATAGAGGTCTCGCATTGGAGACCTCTCTAGCATTCAAGGGGTTAATGGTTCATTTAAATAAGACTTTTCATTTGTCTCTTAAGATGAAGTTAGTTTGCGCCAAAATGTCTCCTCTTTGTCTTTGCACACATGGCATGATTATACACGTCTTGTGCACCCCACATAATCTTACCATTGCCTCAGTTAGTGTCACTTCTGTAACTATTGCACCCCTCCCCCCTTGGTCCTTAAAGTGGAGCTAATGCTTTTTTACTGATATGGGGGATTCTGAAATAGCTTCCACAACCCCCTGTATATTATGAGATCCATTCTTTATTTAGAACTATAGAGAGGTATATAGGTTTGTTTGCTTCTCAGTTTCTGTAAATTAACCAGTACTTCCTGGTAGGAAGTGACAGTTGGGAGGGGGAGGGGCATGTTAGCATCTGGCTGGTAGGAAGCAGCAGCTGGAAGGGAGAGTGGAATTTTTGTATCTGACTGTTTGAGAGTGGCAGTTGGGTGGGAAAGTGTAATGTTAGAATATGGCTGGTAGGAAGAGGCAGTTGGAAGGGAGAGTGGAATGGTAGTATATGGTTGGTAGGAATTGGCAGTCGGGAGAGAGTGGAATACTTGTATCTGGCTGGCAGGAAATGGCAGATGGGAGGGAGAGTGGAATGGTAGTATCTGACACAACAAGTTTTGAGAGCCAATGCTGCCTATTTTGCATAAACTAACAAATAAATTAAGAAAGCCAAATACCTCACACGATAGTGTTAAATACAGGACGGATAACAAATATTTGAATTTAAAAGCTTCTTCAAAATCCCAAGTCAGTATCAAGTTGTTAGTTCCTCTTCAAACTTAACCTTTTGAGCGCTAGAAGTCTCAGCCATGAATCGCTCCCCCTTCTGGTGCTCAAATGTAAAGACTATAAAAACATCCAAACCAAATCAACGAGAGCAGCAGCTCCTATACTAAGACAAAGTGGAATCATTCTGGCACTAACCTACTGCACCACAGGGATGCAATAGAAACTATAAAAAAAATCCACATTCATCCAAATGGAGCTTTAAAGGGAAGTTATGGTTAATTTTTGAATTAATATTATAGGCATTAAAAGAAGATGAAGATCAATGTAAGTCTTATCTCTCAAACCTTTATGGTTTGAGAGATATAACGTGCTAAAGTTACCTCTTCCTGTCTGTTTTACTCAAGTCTGCCATCTAGCTGACAGCTGCAGATTCCAGTCATTTGACCAGACAGAGGCTCTCCAGCAGAGCTGAAATCACGCTATTTAGAAATAAATACTTCATTGGAATGGTCTACAAAGTGTGCCGGATTTGCAAACACACTTTGTAGACCATTCAAATTAAGTATTTATTTCTAAATAGTGTGATTTAAGCTCTGCTGAAGAGCCTCTGTCTGGTCAAATGACTGGAATCTGCGGCTGTCAGCTAGATGGCAGACTTCACTGAAACAGACAGGAAGAGGTAACTTTACCAAGTGATATCTCTCAAACCATAAAGGTTTGAGAGATAAGACTTACATCGATCTTCATCTTTTTTTAATGCCTACAATATTAATTCAAGTTAAAATTAACCATTACTATCCATTTAACCCTCTTGAAAGCAAAAGAAGTCTCTTACAACTTGCTTCAAAATGCATTGGAGATGTCTAGCATTCAAGGGGTTCATACCTCCCAACATTTCAAATGGCCAAAGAGGGACACTTTTTTTTTTTAGGTGGTGTTGCTGGGGGTGTGGCTAGTGGGCGGGGCATTACCAAGAATTTTAAGGTTATTTCAGGACCTATTGACATGGCTTTTTTGTAACTGAATAAATGATTTATAGCAAGATGTATTTTATTTACCAAGACTAATTTATAAACATATATATATTAGGATGACCACATTTCCATTCTGCCATTCCGGGACATGTATGCTGGCGCTGCAAGTGAGATCCGCTGCTGAGGATCCCGCCGGCGCTGACCATCTTTCTGAGGCTGACATAGTAAGAGTTCCCAGTGGGAACAGCCTCAGAAAGATGGTCAGCGCCGACGGGATCCTCAGCCGCGGGTCTCACTTGCAGCACCAGCATACCTGCTCCATCCCAGCTGTCTCGCACGCACCAGTCCAGCCAGCCAATGAAATGTATTTGCTATATGGTCTTCATTGGCTGGCTCAGCCAGCCAATGAGGACCATATAGCGAATACATTTCATTGGCTGGCTGGACTGGCGCGTGTTGCTCCATTCCGGGACTCTTTGTTGTCCTGGTGGGGGGTGACCCGGGACGCGGGACACAGACCCCCAATAAGGTACAGTTACGGGCATTCCAGGACGTGTGGTCACCCTAATATATATTGATGTTTAAAGACACTCTAATGTGAGGTTTATTGCTGGGGAGCAATTTTATACACATATGCATACCTGGGAACTCTCCGGTTTTGCCCCGGAGACTCCGGATTTAAAAGTGAATTACCGGGTCTCTGGGGCAATATGTGAATCACCGGTAGGGCAGAGTTTAAGTAGAAACTCTGCCCACTTGTGCTCCATCCCGCCCTCTTACATCCATTTTGCAGGGGGGGGTTTGTGTTTTATTTGTCCCGCCCCCCGCGACTAAGCCCCACCCCTTTTATGACGCGATTCGCGTCATTTTCCTCCCCCTGGGCACTGACAGGGTTACCCTCCAGGTAGCCCTGTTTCAAACGTTCCCAGGTATGCACATATGTATATATACAAATTAAATAGCCTGGTCGCCTGAAAAGCAGCACACCAAGGAGGGAAAGAGGGACTGTGGTCACCAGCTTAGAGTGCTACTTTTTTCCTACAGTGACTGAAAAAATGAGAAAATCAGGTTTTAACCCCTAGAGTGCCAGGTGGGTACAGTGTACGAGTGAGCACAGCTGTACCTGCTGTGCCACGCTCGTACATTTGACAGCTAAAATGCGGTCACTGCTTAAGCCGGTATAACCGGCTGGCAGTGGCCGCATTTCAGCTGAAATGCAGCCTGGCACTCTTGGGAGGACATGAGGATTACTCCTCATGTCCTCCCAGGTATTGATCTCCCAGCCGATCGCGCTGGGAGATCAATATCGCCAAGGGAGAAGCTCTGAGAAACAGAGCTTCTCCCTCTGCCGCCCTCCTACCCCGAACTTCCGGGTAGGAGTGGGCGGGACCGGGGGAAACCTCCTAACGTCATCGGTGACATGATCACCGATGACGTTAGGGAAGTTTCCCTTAGCCCATTCACTCCTACCGGTGGTAGGAGTGAAAGGCAGGAGAGCTTTTGCTCTCCTGCAGTCGCCAAATTGGTCTCAAATTACTTGGGGGACACCAGGAGGGGTCCTGATGTCCCCCACGAGGTCTGAATACATAAAAAAAAAAATTAAAATAAAAAAAAAAAAACAATACTAACCCTGTGAGTGCCGCAGTGGTCCCCAGCACATTGCTTTGCAATGTGCTGGAGACCCTTGTAGCACTCACAGGGTCTTTTCTTTGGGGTTTTGTTTTTTTTTTTTGAAAGACCTCATTGGGGGGATCAGGGGGGATCCTGATGCCCCTCAATGAGGTCTATTATTAAAAAAAAAAAAAAAAAAAAAAAAAAAATTTAACCCTGTGTGTCCAATGCACCCCCCCCCCTCCTGTGGCACACACAGGGCTTCTATCATTACTTTGTTACTAGAGATTGTTGGGGGGCCATCAGGATTGGTCCTGATGGCCCCCCAACAAGCTCTGATTACAAAGTAATAATAAAAAAAAAATTAACCCTCTGAGTGCCAGAAGGGTCCAATGCATTGCTTTGCAATGCGCTGGAAACCCCTTTGGCACTCACAGGGACATTTATTTTGATTCCTTTTTTTTTTTTTTTAAGACCTCATTGGGGGGAATCAGAGGGGTCCCGATACCCACCAATGAGGTCCATAATAAAAAAAAAGTAAAGAAAAAAAAATTAACCCTGTGTGTGCCACAAGGGGGGCCAATGCAGCCCCCCTTCTGCGGCGCACACACAGGGCATTTATCATTACTTCGTTATCAGAGATTGTTGGGGGGCCATCATGATTGGTCCTGATGGCCCCCCAACAAGCTCTGATTACCAAGTAATGATAAAAAAAAAATTAACCCTCTGAGTGCCAGAAGGGTCCAATGCATTGCTTTGCAATGCGCTGGAGACCCCTTTGGCACTCACAGGGACATTTATTTTGATTCCTTTTTTTTGTTTTTTTAAGACCTCATTGGGGGGAATCAAAGGGGTCCTGATACCCACCAATGAGGTCCATAATAAAAAAAAGTAAAGAAAAAAAAAATTAACCCTGTGTGTGCCACAAGGGGGGCCAATGCAGCCCCCCTTCTGCGGTGCACACACAGGGCATATATCATTACTTCGTTATCAGAGATTGTTGGGGGGCCATCATGATTGGTCCTGATGGCCCCCCAACAAGCTCTGATTACCAAGTAATGATAAAAAAAAAAATTAACCCTCTGAGTGCCACAAGGATCCAATGCATTGCTTTGCAATGTGCTGGAGACCCCTGTGGCACTCTCAGGGTCCCCTGTTTGTGGACATATATATATATTTTTTTACTAAGACCGCATTGGGGAGGGATCAGGGGGTCCTTATGCCCCTCAATGAGGTATATAATAAAAAAAAAAATTAAAACACAAATTAACCCTGTGTGTGCCACTAGGAGGGGAGTTCAATGCCGACCCCCTTCCTGTGGCACACACAGGACTTTTTATCAACACTGGTAGTCACAGATCTCCCATACACACTATCAAACACTGCCCCACCATCCTTGCTCCTCTGCTCATACCCACACACACTGCCTAATCCCTCACCCTCCCACATACTTTGTTACACTTGTAGTCACAGGTCCGCACGTACACCGGCTGACGCCCTAGCTTCTTTCATCTGTTAGCCATAAAATCACACATACACTGTTTGCTTTACCATTTCTGTTTCACTGGTAGCTACGCTCCTGTAGCGTAAATTGGTATGTCAACCCACAGCAGTGGGGTACCATTTTTCTTAGGCTGGCAAGAAGTCCTCCTAGGAAATCCCACGCCATTGAACCATTTTAGTATCTTTGAAGTGACTGATGTGTAAAACAATTTTTTTTTTTTCCTGTAGCACCACATTCTGGAAATAGTTGTGCCAACTAACTTAGGGGTAAAAAGGCAAGTGACCCCTCATTAGATGCGGCAGGTTGTCTTCTTTACAAAATGGTATGGTTTATCTACCTTTTCTTCAATTCTGAAGGTGTTATAGTCATTTTCGTACAGGCAAGTCAGGTTTGAGAAAATGTTAGAAACATCAGAGGTTGTAGTAGGTGTAGTTTTCTACTTCTAGCACCCCCTAAGGTAGTTCAACTCATACCAATGGGGTGTCATTTGACTCCTAAGAGCACAAGCAAACAAATGCAGTTGAAAATTCCATGGTTTTCACAGCGCTCCATACATTTGAAGGGGCAGAAATGTAAAAAATGCAATTTTTTTCCTATATCGCCTCCTTCTGGAAACATTTATGCACACCAGTATTGGGGTAAGAAGGCAAGTGACCCCTCATTAGATGCGGCAGGTTGTCTTCTTTCCAAAATGGTATGGTTTATCTACCTTTTCTTCAATTCTGAATGTGTTATAACCATTTTTGTACAGGCAAGTCACATTTGAGAAAATGTTAGAAACATCAGAGGTTGTAGTAGGTGTAGTTTTCTACTTCTAGCACCCCCTAAGGTAGGTCAACTCATATCAATGGGGTGTCGTTTGACTCCTAAGAGCACTAGCTAATGAATGCAGTTGAAAATTCCATGGTTTTTACAAAGTTCCATACATTTGAAGGGGCAGAAATGTAAGAAAATGCCTTTTTTTTCACTAGCGCCACCTCCTGGAAGCATTTGTGCATACCAGCCTTTGGGTAAGAAGGCACGTGACCCCTCATTAGATGCGGAAGGATGTTTTCTTTCCAAAATGGCATTGTTTCTCTACCTTTTCTGCATATCTATTATGGTTATAACCATTTTAGTGCAAGCAGATAATTTCAAAAACAAAAGTGTCAGGTTTACGTACGTGTTCCTAGCACCCACATATTGTATGTTAACCCACACAAATAGGCTACCATTTTTCTCATGTTGGTAGCAGGTACTGAATACAGCAGGAAATGTTATGGTTTTCAAAGATTTTAGTATCTTTGAAGTGGTGGAAATGTAAAAAAACATGTATTTATTCCCATAGCGCCACCTTTTGGAAATATCTGTGCACTTCAGCCCAGGGGGTAGAAAGGCAAGTGACCCCTCAATTGATGCGGGAGAATGTCTACTTTCCAAAATGGTATACCTTTTATACCTTTCCTTCATGTCTCTAACAGTTATGGACATTTTAGTACAAGCCGCCATTTTTGAAGAAGCAAACAGGTAGGTGTAGTGATGTGCTTCTGGCACCCCTAAGGTAGGTCGACTCATTCCAGTGGGGTGTCATTTTTCTCCTAAGAGCACTAGCTAATGAATACAGTTGGAAATGCCATGGTTTTCACAAATTTCAGTACATTTGAAGGGGCAGAAATGTAAGAAAATGCCTTTTTTTTTTCATTAGCGCCACCTTCTGGAGGCATTTGTGCACTCCAGGCTTGGGGTAACAAGGCAAGTAACCCATCATTAGATGCGGCAGGGTGTCTTCTTTTCAAAATGGTATGGTTTGTGTACCCTTTCTTCACTTCTGTAGTTGTTATAACCATTTGGGTACAGACAATTAATGTTTGAGAAAATGTTAGAAACATTTCAGGTTGTAGTAGGTGTCGTTTTGCACTTCTAGCGCCCCCTGAGGTAGTTAAACTCATACCAATGGGGTGTCATTTTTCTCCTAAGAGCACTAGCTAATGAATACAGTTGGGAATGCCATGGTTTGCACAAATTTCAGTACATTTGAAGGGGCAGAAATGTAAGAAAATGCCTTTTTTTTTCATTAGCGCCACCTTCTGGAGGCATTTGTGCTCTCCAGGCTTGGGGTAACAAGGCAAGTCACCCATCATTAGATGCGGTAGGGTGTCTTCTTTTCAAAATGGTATGGTTTGTGTACCCTTTCTTTACTTCTGTAGTTATTATAACCATTTGTGTACAGACAAGTAACGTTTGAGAAAATGTTAGAAAAATTTGAGGTTGTAGTAGGTGTCGTTTTGCACTTCTAGCGCCCCCTGAGGTAGTTAAACTCATACCAATGAGGTGTCATTTTTCTCCTAAGAGCGCTAGCTAATGAATACAGTTGGAAATGCCATTGTTTGCACAAATTTCAGTACATTTGAAGGGGCAGAAATGTAAGAAAATGCCTTTTTTTTTTTTCATTAGCGCCACCTTCTGGAGGCATTTGTGCACTCCAGGCTTGGGGTAACAAAGCAAGTCACCCATCAATAGATGCGACAGGGTGTCTTCTTTTCAAAATGGTATGGTTTGTGTACCCTTTCTTTACTTCTGTAGTTATTATAACCATTTGTGTACAGACAAGTAATATTTGAGAAAATGTTAGAAAAATTTGAGGTTGTAGTAGGTGTCGTTTTGCACTTCTAGCGCCCCCTGAGGTAGTTAAACTCATACCAATGGGGTGTCATTTTTCTCCTAAGAGCACTAGCTAATGAATACAGTTGGGAATGCCATGGTTTGCACAAATTTCAGTACATTTGAAGGGGCAGAAATGTAAGAAAATGCCTTTTTTTTCATTAGCGCCACCTTCTGGAGGCATTTGTTCTCTCCAGGCTTGGGGTAACAAGGCAAGTCACCCATCATTAGATGCGGTAGGGTGTCTTCTTTTCAAAATGGTATGGTTTGTGTACCCTTTCTTTACTTCTGTAGTTATTATAACCATTTGGGAACAGACAAGTAATGTTTGAGAAAATGTTAGAAACATTTGAGGTTGTAGTAGGTGTCATTTTGCACTTCTAGCGCCCCCTGAGGTAGTTGAACTCATACCAATGGGGTGTCATTTTTCTCCTAAGAGCGCTAGCTAATGAATACAGTTGGAAATTCCATGGTTTTCACAAATTTCAGTACATTTGAAGGGGCAGAAATGTAAGAAAATGCCTTTTTTTTCCATTAGCGCCACCTTCTGGAGGCATTTGTGCACTCCAGGCTTGAGGTAACAAGGCAAGTCACCCATCATTAGATGCAGCAGGGTGTCTTCTTTTCAAAATGGTATGGTTTGTGTACCCTTTCTTCACTTCTGTAGTTGTTATAACCATTTGGGTACAGACAAGTAATGTTTGAGAAAATGTTAGAAAAATTTGAGGTTGTAGTAGGTGTCATTTTGCACTTCTAACGCCCCCTGAGGTAGTTAAACTCATACCAATGGGGTGTCATTTTTCTCCTAAGAGCACTAGCTAATGAATACAGTTGGAAATGCCATGGTTTTCACAAATTTCAGTACATTTGAAGGGGCAGAAATGTAAGAAAATGCCTTTTTTTTCATTAGCGCCACCTTCTGGAGGCATTTGTTCTCTCCAGGCTTGGGGTAACAAGGCAAGTCACCCATCATTAGATGCGGTAGGGTGTCTTCTTTTCAAAATGGTATGGTTTGTGTACCCTTTCTTTACTTCTGTAGTTATTATAACCATTTGGGAACAGACAAGTAATGTTTGAGAAAATGTTAGAAACATTTGAGGTTGTAGTAGGTGTCATTTTGCACTTCTAGCGCCCCCTGAGGTAGTTGAACTCATACCAATGGGGTGTTATTTTTCTCCTAAGAGCGCTAGCTAATGAATACAGTTGGAAATTCCATGGTTTTCACAAATTTCAGTACATTTGAAGGGGCAGAAATGTAAGAAAATGCCTTTTTTTTTTCATTAGCGCCACCTTCTGGAGGCATTTGTGCACTCCAGGCTTGGGGTAACAAGGCAAGTAACCCATCATTAGATGCGGCAGGGTGTCTTCTTTTCAAAATGGTATGGTTTGTGTACCCTTTCTTCACTTCTGTAGTTGTTATAACCATTTGGGTACAGACAATTAATGTTTGAGAAAATGTTAGAAACATTTCAGGTTGTAGTAGGTGTCGTTTTGCACTTCTAGCGCCCCCTGAGGTAGTTAAACTCATACCAATGGGGTGTCATTTTTCTCCTAAGAGCACTAGCTAATGAATACAGTTGGGAATGCCATGGTTTGCACAAATTTCAGTACATTTGAAGGGGCAGAAATGTAAGAAAATGCCTTTTTTTTTCATTAGCGCCACCTTCTGGAGGCATTTGTGCTCTCCAGGCTTGGGGTAACAAGGCAAGTCACCCATCATTAGATGCGGTAGGGTGTCTTCTTTTCAAAATGGTATGGTTTGTGTACCCTTTCTTTACTTCTGTAGTTATTATAACCATTTGTGTACAGACAAGTAACGTTTGAGAAAATGTTAGAAAAATTTGAGGTTGTAGTAGGTGTCGTTTTGCACTTCTAGCGCCCCCTGAGGTAGTTAAACTCATACCAATGGGGTGTCATTTTTCTCCTAAGAGCGCTAGCTAATGAATACAGTTGGAAATGCCATTGTTTGCACAAATTTCAGTACATTTGAAGGGGCAGAAATGTAAGAAAATGCCTTTTTTTTTTTTCATTAGCGCCACCTTCTGGAGGCATTTGTGCACTCCAGGCTTGGGGTAACAAAGCAAGTCACCCATCAATAGATGCGACAGGGTGTCTTCTTTTCAAAATGGTATGGTTTGTGTACCCTTTCTTTACTTCTGTAGTTATTATAACCATTTGTGTACAGACAAGTAATATTTGAGAAAATGTTAGAAAAATTTGAGGTTGTAGTAGGTGTCGTTTTGCACTTCTAGCGCCCCCTGAGGTAGTTAAACTCATACCAATGGGGTGTCATTTTTCTCCTAAGAGCACTAGCTAATGAATACAGTTGGGAATGCCATGGTTTGCACAAATTTCAGTACATTTGAAGGGGCAGAAATGTAAGAAAATGCCTTTTTTTTCATTAGCGCCACCTTCTGGAGGCATTTGTTCTCTCCAGGCTTGGGGTAACAAGGCAAGTCACCCATCATTAGATGCGGTAGGGTGTCTTCTTTTCAAAATGGTATGGTTTGTGTACCCTTTCTTTACTTCTGTAGTTATTATAACCATTTGGGAACAGACAAGTAATGTTTGAGAAAATGTTAGAAACATTTGAGGTTGTAGTAGGTGTCATTTTGCACTTCTAGCGCCCCCTGAGGTAGTTGAACTCATACCAATGGGGTGTCATTTTTCTCCTAAGAGCGCTAGCTAATGAATACAGTTGGAAATTCCATGGTTTTCACAAATTTCAGTACATTTGAAGGGGCAGAAATGTAAGAAAATGCCTTTTTTTTCCATTAGCGCCACCTTCTGGAGGCATTTGTGCACTCCAGGCTTGAGGTAACAAGGCAAGTCACCCATCATTAGATGCGGCAGGGTGTCTTCTTTTCAAAATGGTATGGTTTGTGTACCCTTTCTTCACTTCTGTAGTTGTTATAACCATTTGGGTACAGACAAGTAATGTTTGAGAAAATGTTAGAAAAATTTGAGGTTGTAGTAGGTGTCATTTTGCACTTCTAACGCCCCCTGAGGTAGTTAAACTCATACCAATGGGGTGTCATTTTTCTCCTAAGAGCACTAGCTAATGAATACAGTTGGAAATGCCATGGTTTTCACAAATTTCAGTACATTTGAAGGGGCAGAAATGTAAGAAAATGCCTTTTTTTTCATTAGCGCCACCTTCTGGAGGCATTTGTTCTCTCCAGGCTTGGGGTAACAAGGCAAGTCACCCATCATTAGATGCGGTAGGGTGTCTTCTTTTCAAAATGGTATGGTTTGTGTACCCTTTCTTTACTTCTGTAGTTATTATAACCATTTGGGAACAGACAAGTAATGTTTGAGAAAATGTTAGAAACATTTGAGGTTGTAGTAGGTGTCATTTTGCACTTCTAGCGCCCCCTGAGGTAGTTGAACTCATACCAATGGGGTGTTATTTTTCTCCTAAGAGCGCTAGCTAATGAATACAGTTGGAAATTCCATGGTTTTCACAAATTTCAGTACATTTGAAGGGGCAGAAATGTAAGAAAATGCCTTTTTTTTCCATTAGCGCCACCTTCTGGAGGCATTTGTGCACTCCAGGCTTGAGGTAACAAGGCAAGTCACCCATCATTAGATGCGGCAGGGTGTCTTCTTTTCAAAATGGTATGGTTTGTGTACCCTTTCTTCACTTCTGTAGTTGTTATAACCATTTGGGTACAGACAAGTAATGTTTGAGAAAATGTTAGAAAAATTTGAGGTTGTAGTAGGTGTCATTTTGCACTTCTAACGCCCCCTGAGGTAGTTAAACTCATACCAATGGGGTTTCATTTTTCTCCTAAGAGCACTAGCTAATGAATACAGTTGGAAATGCCATGGTTTTCACAAATTTCAGTACATTTGAAGGGGCAGAAATTAGCGCCATCTTCTGGAGGCATTTGTGCACACCAGGCTTGGAGTAAGAAGGCAAGTTACCCCTCATTAGATGCGGCAGGTTGTCTACTTTTCCGAAATATATAGTTTTATATAGTTATTCCACTGTTTTAGGGTAGTTTTACCACAAAAACCCTAGAATGCGCATATTAGTTTATAAAGTTGAAAATGTCATTTTGCACTGCTGGTGATTAGGGCTCTACGCTAGCCATGGATGTAGGTAAAACTATACAAATTCGGTATTTTTTTACTCGGGGGACTTGGGGCTTTTTCAAATAATTGAAACTTTTTCAATCAAGGTAAATGTTTTTGATACATATTATGTGATTTTAGGAAAATTAGTAAATTTTCACTTTTTTTTGTCATTATGACATCATAGCTTTTTGCACGATGTAAAATTCTCTTCATGTAAGGTACCACGAGAAAGCTCAATTCGTTCTGAAAAAAACAATATATAGTTTTCCATATTTAACTAAAAATCCCCAGAGGAAATCAAGCCTAAACGGAAGGATAGCAAAAATGCTGAAAAAGTGTCTGGCCTGCAGGGTACAGGAAATGGCACAAGCCTCTGGCACTGAAGGGGTTAAATGGAAATTGCAGTGTTCAATATGCTCATCATGGTCATTCCTATTGTGAGACAAAAAAGTCTTCCTAACTACTACTAGTCTGCCCTAGCCCACATAAACTAAACTGTTACGAAGAAGGGTTGGTGGATCTGACTGTCAGTCAAAGCTTCTACTACAGATCATTGTTTCTTTTAGCAGATTTCTGTTCCCATCTACAAAATCAGAATGCTATTCACCATTATGGGATAACAGCTCTGATTTCTGGCTGGTGCTTCCCAACCTGCTGTTCTGAAATTGATTTCTGTTGAGTTGACTTGGGTGAGAAAGGACACTGACAAGTATGCTTGGTCACATGCAAATACAATAAAATGTCATTTTCACTGGACTTTACCAGTGGCCTGCTGCCTCCGTGTCACTTCAAGGCCAGACAGGCACTGAGGCAGTCCCATCCGCGAACACGCCGCTTGGCTAACTTAAAGGAGCAGTAAACTTTTTTTATGAAAAAATATATATTGTAGGGATTTTCCTATTGAGTAAAATAAGGGTACTCCCACTGTAGAGAGATTTATATTTCCAGAGTTATTACAGTTTAAACCCATGTTTTTTTACATTACCAGTGCCCTCTAGAGGTCAAATTCTAATTAGATTTCCTGTTAGATTCTAATGGAGAGGAAAGTCAGAAAAGTCAGACATACAGTTCTCCATAGAATGTGATAGAAACTGCCTGTCACTTCCTGTCAGTTAGAACTATCAGGAAGTAAACACAGTAAATTCACTTCCTGTCACTTAGAACTATCAGGAAGTAAACACAGTAAATTCACTTCCTGTCAGAACTATCAGGAAGTAAACACAGTAAATTCACTTCCTGTCTGTTAGAACTATCAGGAAGTAAACACAGTAAATTCACTTTCTGTCAGAACTATCAGGAAGTAATCACAATAAATTCACTTCCTGGTTATTTGAACTGCTATAAATTTTGAATAAAACATCTGACAGTGATGGGAGTGACCTTGTTTTATTCAGCAGTAAATGCTCTACAAAATATGTGTTTTCATAAAAAAAAGTTTACTGCTCCTTTACGAGAGAGAGAGAGTAGACATCAGATCGCATACTATTTGTCACTATTTGAACCTGTCAGGGGTCTGACCGCTAGATGTCAGACTTGACCGTTTTGGTCAGTGAGGGGAAACTTTGCTTGTGAATATCTCTCAAACCATAAAGGTTTGAGAGATAAGACTTATATTGTTCTTCATGTTTTTTTAATGCCTACAAAATAAAATAAAGATAAAACGAAGTATTACTATCCCTTTAAAAGGATAACGAGTTGTCACTGCCTGAACATACACAAGACAAACAGGATTTGTCCCTCTGTCTTTCTGATATAAATGTCAGCAAATTAGGGACTAACTAGGCAGCTTATTGGTGCAGATGAGATAGTAGTTTAGTACTGAAAATTTGGTAGTTCACCCTGAAATTTGAGTCAAATCCTGAGAGTTCCCAGGTCTGCGTATAAACCTCAGGCGTGAGTGGAAACTGAACTTGTACACCAAACAACTGAATGAAAAACAAGAACCAACTGCGTTCAGTACTCTGTAGAAAGACGGAGTAGAAGGTTCCTTAAAGGGATAGTAATACTATATTTTAACCATCTTTAATATTGTACATATTAAAAAAATAATGTAAACAATGTAAGTCCTGTTGCTTTAACTTGTATTTTCTTAGTCTAATATGCTTCTAAAGTTCCTCCCTCCCGCCCCTTTTACCCACGTCAGCGCTCTAGCGGACATACTTAGATCCTGGTCCTGGGACCGGACGGCACGTCTACAGAGCCAATATAGCATTGTATACAAACACATTCTTCAACCCCTTTGCGTCCTGTGACGTACCAGACCGTCACGCTGGTCCGGCACTTAAGGACCAGTGACGGTCCTGGTACATCATGTACTTTCACTCACTGTGCTCCTGCAGGAGCACGGTGAGTAATACCGGGGACTAAAGTTGATCGTTCCAAGACCGGAGCGATCTCTTTCAGTCATTCGTTCGACGTGCCGGAATACGTGATCAGTCACATGGGACGGCACGTCGAACTCGCCTATCTGGTCCTTAAGGAGTTAATAGAACGGTCTACAAATTGTGTCTGGTTTGAGGCAGGAGCACTTTGTAGACTGTTCTCATAAAGATTCCCTGTGTAGGCCATGATATTTCGGCTCTGTAGACGTGCCGTCCGGTCCCGGAACCAGAATCTAAGTCTGTCCTCTAGAGCGCTGATGTGGGTAAAAGGGGCGGGAGGGAGGAACTTTAGAAGCATATTACATTAAGACTATAAAAGTTACAGCAACAGGACTTACATTATTTATTTTTTTAATATGTACAATATTAAAGATGGTTAAAATAAAATATTACTATCCCTTTTAACAGGCGGCACCACCTGTAAGACCTTTTGGCCAAAGCTGTCCTCAGCCGAGGCCTGGACATGTAAACGGTAGTGTTTGGTGAACGGGTGCAAAGATGACCATATCGCATACCTCCCAACATTTCAAATTGCCAAAGAGGGACACGTGTTTTAGGGGGTGTTGCTGGGGGCTGGCTAGTGGGCAGGAATTTTTAAGCTATTTCATGACCTGTTGACATCTCCTTGTATAACCTAGTGAATGACTTATAACAAGACCAAAGTATTTTATTTACACAGACTAATTTATAAACACGTATACTGATGTTTAAACAAACAATAATGTGAGTTTTATTGCTGTAGAGCAGTGTGATACACTTACATATACACCACACTGTCTGATTTCCTAAAAAGAGGGACATCAAGGTGGGAAAGAGGGATTTGGGTCTAAAAGAGGGACACTTGGGAGGTATGATATCGCCTCCTTATACCACTGCTCAGCAGAGACCTGCGTCTTGTAGGCCTAAGATGCGCCCACTGATCTGGTGGAGTTTGCTGTAACTCGGAAGGTGGGTGGGGGGGCATGGTTTTCCTTATACGGACACAATATTGTCCCCCATTGTGTTCCATTCGGACCGGCTTTCGGATCTCAGGGAACTCTGCATGACGTGATGGAAAGGGGAGGGAAGGGGAACATTTGAACTCTATTTTCAAGAAGAAAATGAAGGTATAGAGATTTTGAAAGATACTATGCATTATAAAAAATGTATTAACCCCTTAGTGACTGGCGACGCGCGCACGTGGCCGGCACTTAACGCCCGCCAAACTTTTTTTCTTTCATTGTTTTCAACAAGTTCCTGAACGTACATGTACGTCCTCTGTCACTATGTGACAGTTATTGCGGGACGTACTTGTACGTCCATTGTCGTGAAGCGGTTAAACAATCCTCTATAGATTTATTTTTTGACATTACCATCTCTTTAAAGTGAACTTATCTTAAGGTGACGGTACGCTTTAACACGAAATAAGTTCAAATGCTTTGTTGAACAATGCGCTCATGACTTTTTTAGCATCCAATACGTTGGATACCTCTCTGTCACTCAAAGGGTTGATATCTGGTCATGCTGTACTAGGGGTAATCAGTGGTCACTACTTCTCCAATTGGCTTCAATTATTCTTCAGGCCGAGACACACAACAATACACTAAACTGGCAGAAAGTAGGAGCAAATCGACACTGACAATGTGAAACGCGTGGGCTTCTCTTCACTCACATTATCCCCATAGTAAATGGCTGATATGATGTACTGATTATTTATTTTCCAGTTCTCTTTATGTTGATTTTCCTGACACACAGCAGTGATGAAGTCTTACAGAACAGGTTTGTAAGGTATTTCTGTAATATCATATTATATGTGTATTAATTCTCCCTGTTTTTCTTTTCACAGGAATTAACAATGTAGCAGCCGATGTGGTTGGAAGACTGACCCAACCAGCCCTCTCTCCCTACGGCCTCCTCCTGTATAGATGCACATCTACAACGCCAGCTCAGTACTAGACCTACATATATATATATTATTACTAAGCTGCACTGACAATGCTGCTCAATAAAACCTGCCTGATAATCTAAAACCATGTCTGTATTGCCTCTCACTTAGTAAAAAAAAATATACATATTTGAAGCATCACTTTTGCAGCAAACATGTTATTTTGAAAGAGCTTTCAAAATCTCCAATTACAGTCCCTTATTATTTTCTTCTTCAAACAACGATATATTTACTTTAATTGGGCAGTGTGTGCAAATGAACTAGTTCTAACCTACATGGCGTGACAGTTGGGATGGGAAATAATGTGGAATGTTAGTATCTGGTTGACTGGGAGTTGTGTTGGGATGAGGCTCAGCATGGAATGTTAGTCTCCAGCTGCAAGGGAGTAGTTGGGATGGGGAGCTGCGTGAAATGTTTGTATATGGCTGGCGTGCCAGCCACTAATGTTTAGTAAGCATAAACTGACAAAACAAATTATCTAAAACTATTATTTTAAAGAAGCGGTAAACTTTTTTTTATGAAAACACATATTTTACAGAGCATTTCCTGCTGAATAAAATAAGGTCAATCCCATCGCTGTCAGATGTTTTATTCAAAAATTATAGCAGTTTAAATAACCAGGAAGTGAATTTACTGTGTTTACTTCCTGATAGTTCTAACTGACAGGAAGTGACAGGCCGTTTCTATCACATTCTATGGAGAACTGTATGTCTCTGACTTTCCTCTCCATTAGAATCTAACAGGAAATCTAATTAGAATTTGACCAGTAGAGGGCATTGCTAATGTAAGAAAACATGGGTTTAAACTGTAATAACTCTGGAAATATAAATCTCTCCGCAGTGGAAGTACCCTTATTTTACTCAATAGGAAAATCTCTACAATATATATTTTTTCATAAAAAAGTTTACTGCTCCTTTAAATAAATAAATAAAAAATGGCTAGCAAATATAAATGATTTTGAAAGTAGGAGGAGACTCTCTGAATGTACTGGACCCAGTGAAAGTCAGCAAAGGGTGAAAACATCAAAAACTTCATGTTTAATGCAGTTGACGTCAGTGAGAAGTGTTATGGGTAAGTTCCCCAATGCAGATATATATATATATATATATAAATAATCACACATACATACATTAACAAATGTTGCACTCTGTTTCCCGTGCAGTGAACCCATTTAATTTTTTAAAAAAATATTTACTATTATTTAAATTTTAAATCAGACCTCATGATGGGACATCTGACCGACCCCTCCTGATACCCCCCCCCCCCCAAGCTAAGATCTCCCAGCTAACAGAGGCGTCGCAGGGGAGCAACAGGTCTACTTGAACTACCGGGCAGGAGTGAGCGGGATCAGGAAACCCTTCCACATAAATGAGGCGGCTTTCCTTCTTTGAAGTGAAAGGGTTTCTTGATCCCACCCAGTCCTACCGAGTAGTAGGGGTAGGATGGAAGCATGGGAGCTCTCTTGCTCCCTTGGGCCACCTCTACTGATCTCCCAGACAAATCATTTGGGAGATCAGGAGGGGTCCTGATGCCCCACCACGAGGTCTGATTTTTTTTTTTTTGTTTTTTTTTAAGAGGAGGCAACGAGGGTATCTTTCGCCACGGGGGAAGGGGAGGGGGTTACTGATTTGCTGTCAGCCACACTTTAGGTGTTAAAAACTCCCCTTCGATCAAACCTAATACATATTGAGTTGGCCAAGTCATTCCCTTGTCTCCTTAGCCAAAACGTACATCCTTATCGACTACCATTTCTCCACCTTGAATTTGGTGAAGGGACCACCTTGTCCACGTCGGCCACAGAGAAGGGGAATGTGCATCAGTGGTCCCTCCCCTTTGCCAGGCTGAACAGTATAGTCACTCATCTTCACCACAGTGAACTGGGTGGCCCCTGTGGCAAGGGGCTACCATGTCTACTTCGACCATAGATAATGGGAATGTGCATTGGTGGCCCCTCCCCTTCGCCAGGCTGAACAAGACAGCCACTCACCTTCACCACAGAGAATGGGTGGCCCCTCCCCTTTGCAATTGTGAAAGTTGACGTGAAGAAAGGGCAGGCGACGAGGATGTCCTGTTGGCTGAGGAGGCAGCTGAGCCAACTCGCATATATCATCAGCAGCAGCCTTTTGTTTCCACTCTGTACCAACAAATTTGGTAATTTCATCTAACCGTCTTGTCTTTGGTCTTCTTATTGGCATTTATTATAGAGTGAAATCCATTCCAAAATTAGTTTGGTCCATCTACTTTCAGATCGTCTTGCTAGGTGGTCTGCCCTTTTCCACTGCATGTGCTTTACTCTTTCCATGATGTTGTAGACTTTTGTTTGCTGATGAATCCATTCATACATACATACATACATGTGCACGCTGAGTGAAGACAGGGTGAGAATGTGCTCATTCACATCCATTCATCCTCCCAGGCCCTCAGACAGCTTTAAAGTCAGCAATAGAAAGTACTTCCCAACTTTTAGGTCTTTCAGACCATTCCCATCAAATTCCCTCTGTAACTGCAATCCATTAAAATTAACTTTGTCTGGGTATAGAAAAACCCTAGACTGAAGTTCTCAATATTGGTTAGGAGTACCACCAGAGGTGGTATAAGACTCCCAATCATTACAACCTACTGGAACGCCTCTATATTGTCCAAATGGCTTGGTCTCCTCTAGTCTTCTAGTAAGGAATGGGTTAGATGTTGTGAATGCGCTTGCCTGATGGTCAGTCTCTCACACATACTGTTTTTACAATGAGCTGCCTTACCCACATCTGTGTCCTCTCATATTATACTAGGCAGTCTCCTTGCTGTGTGGGACACCCTGAATCCAACCCATCAGCTGCTCCCTTACCCATTCCTGCAACTTTCAACTTGTGGCAACCCTGATTTTCTTCCTGGCCTGGGAACAGAATATTTTATTTTTTTGGGGAGAAAGCTAACCTACACACCCTTCAATCCCTAGTATTAGATACTGGGATAATTTCTAGAGACTGACTCAGAACTACAGCCTGGGATCGTCCCACAATTGGAAATACAGACAAATCCATCACTGAGTGATCTTATGGTCAAGGGCTACAGGCCTAGGGATCTCACCTCCTTTGAACACCTCTACCTCCATAGTGGAACCTGGGTACACTCATCACCCAAATTTGATACACTTCTAAGTGCCCCCTCACCTTAAATAAACTAATCATTTATAACCTAATGGAAGGAGGACCTGCAAATCTCTTGGGCCACCGGTACATAGTTTAGAATCATTAAATCTATTTTTGTTAACCTCAGAGATACATAGGCCAGGGAACTCACAAGCTCATCACAAGAGGGTACAGGACTGGCTCAAGTCCTACTTCCAATACTCGCATGCTGTCTCTGATCATTGCTGGCGCTGCAACTTCCAGGTTGGCTTTCTGTTGCGATGTGGTGGAAATGCCCAGTTATTACATCTTTCTGGAAGGAAACGAGTCAAGAAATCACATCTATTTTCCATGTAGATATTCCTTTATCTCCATCACCATTCATATTTGGGTTCTTCTCCACCCGACCCCTTAAACTTTTCCACATCTTGCCGGCACATACTTCCTCCTTTTATTGGTATTCGCTAGAGTCTTAACCCTCCTGTGCTGGAAATCTGCCTCCACCCCTACCATTATTCAGTTGCAATCCAAAACACCATCTAGTCTCTATGGAAAAAATTAATGTATTGTGCTGCAATAAACTGGATTTCCTGCCTCAGAATTTAGGGCCCTTGGTTTGGCTCCTACGCCCCAGCAGTGTAAGCAGATTTGGATATATTGCTTGTCCCTTTATGTTAAGCGCTTACCGCTCGTCATAATAATGCTTTTTTTCTTTCTGAAGCGAGAGAAAACAGGG
The DNA here is from genome assembly GCA_037306005.1 of Rhinophrynus dorsalis. Lineage (NCBI taxonomy): Eukaryota > Metazoa > Chordata > Amphibia > Anura > Rhinophrynidae > Rhinophrynus > Rhinophrynus dorsalis. Next base: position 483,680,167 of record CM074723.1, read on the forward strand.
GTAAGTCTGACCCATCCCTCCCCTCTTCTCACTTCCCTTCGCCCTGACCTCTACCTCTTCTTCCCACTCTGGCGCTCTCTGACCCCCCTACTTCTCAATCTGCTCCTTATTTCATTGTAGGTTACTCTCATCTCTTGCCCTCTTCCTACTTCATGATTCTCCTAGTTTGGAGATGATATTGTTCCTTTACCTTTATTTGTTCTTCCTCCCATCTCCAGGGCCAGATTTCCCAATAGGCAGACTAGGCACCTGCTTAGAGCGCCAAGTTTTGAGGTGCGCCTCAGCTGTGCTAGCCACACCCACATGCTGAATTGTGGGTGGAGCCAGAGCAATCTCTGTATCCATGCAGTAGATTATACACCCCTTCATTGGCTATTATTTAAACCCTTGGATGCTAGCGAGACCTCCACAATGCGTTGGAGATCTCTCTAGCAACCAAGGGGTTAAAGCTTTTATGTCCTTGCTTGTTGTAGGCCAAAGGTGTATTCTGTGCAAGGAGACTGGTGGCGTGGTCATGTGAGGAGTGGGGTGTGGCCATGGGTGGAGCTAAGGGTGCCCAGCGTGACTTGCCTAGGGGAGCCTGGAATGTAAATCCGGCCCTGCCCATCTCTCCTGGTGCCTGATGAATTAATCTAGTTGTAATTGTTCAATAGACAGGACCGTTTAGTTCCCCCACCAGCAAGTACATTCCCAGATCTAGTTACGTGCATCATGCATGCAAACAGTCAACATGTTAAGGTGTCAGTAATGTCCCATAACACTTTTTTATAGATTTGTAAAGGGTAAAAAAATGTCATTGCCGGAAACGCTTTGTAGACCTTTCCAATTAAGTAATTATTTTCTAATAACGGGATTTCGGCTCTGCTGCAGAGCAGCCGGTTGGTCCCCGGACTGGGATCTCCTGCTGTCAGCTAGATACTGACGTCAGGAGAAGGGGAGGGGAAGGGGGAATTTTGACTGCCAAAACCTCTCAAACCACAGCGGATTGAGAGATGGGGTTTGTGGCAATGCAATTCTCTTTTTTACCCTCTACAAATCTATAAAAAAAAAAATAATGTTATGTGACATTATTAACACTTTAATTGCCGGAACATACTGTAATTTTCTGTAAGACTTCAGTTGTTGATGTTTTTATTGAGCTGCTTTATATGTGACTAGTTGAAGAGCCCGTGTACATGGGACACAGTGCCACCCAGGAATGGCCGCGGTGCAGTCATACACAGTACAGACTACCCACGCCTCGGCTGATACAGAGAGCGGAGCTCTGAATTCAGACTGTAGTCCTCTCTGCGTGACTACAGTCTGAATTTGGAGCCCGCTGTTATCAGCCGCGGGGCGGGCAGTCTGTGCTGCGCATGACGGCTTCTGACACACACACACACACACTTAGTGAATTATTATATAGGATACTTGTCAAGAGCTTGTACTTTCTTTCAATAAAACCCAATTAAATCAAAAAGGGGGAGGGGAGTACTACCCATTCTGGTTTAACCCTTTTAGTACTAGAGAGGTAACCAACACATTGATACCTATCTGGCCCTCGAAGGGTTAATTCAGTGGTTGATAGCAAGGTCACCAATGCATTGGAAAGCAGCACATTGCAGATATCTGGAGCATGCAAGGTAGCAACTCCTGCATCAGTATTAACCCTTTGAATGCCAGAGAGGTATCCAACGTATTGCAACCCAATGCATTTGATACCTCCCAGGCACTCAAAGTGTTAAAGCTGTGTTTAGGTCAAATGGAATTGTGGGAACAGGGATTTGCGCCTTGTGGCATAGAATTACATTCGTTTTCGTATGAACATAAAGGTCTAAAGTTCAGGATAATTCTCATTGTGAAATTTAGATTTTGTTGTTCAGCACAACTATGTACAAATACACGAAGATCAGACACAGGCATTCACAAGAGTAGTCACTGGGAGCTGTGTTACGTTAAAGATAAAAAGGACAATCACGCGTTTCACTAATATGGGTATTCCAGGGGAATCCTGGGATAAACATTTGTTAAACCTTTAACTCTTAAGAGTGCCAGAGGTATATCCAACACAATGCTTTGCAATGCACTGGATCCACCTCCAGAACTCAAAGGGAGGATAAAGACGAGCTTGGTGTGCAATGCATTGAAAAACAATGTGTTGTATACCCCTCTGGTCCTTAAAGGGATACAAACACAATAAAAAAATGGTCTGCACGCACCCCTAGCACTCAAAGGTCACAGTTGTGTGTAGGGACCTAAGGCTAGTTGCTGTTCTCTATTGCTGAATCTGCCTCCATTGGACAGATCTGGATCATTGGGGTCATATGTATAAAGTCAAATGTGGAGCAGTTACCATTGATTTAAATGGAGCTTTTAATACTATAACCCTTTGAATACCAGAGGGGTACGCAATGGTCTTTAAGGGGTTCAGAAGCAATGTGTTGAAGACCAGTTTAGTGTCCAAGGGGTTACAAGTCCCATGTGAATCTGCTGTCATTTTTGTTGCACAACGGACTTCGCGTGTGGATCCCAGAGCGGATCGAACCAACTGCACAATAGGGGAACGGATGATTAAGAATAAATAAATAAATAATTCCATTGATTTATTTTTCAAGGGATAGTAATAGTTAATTTTATGTTTATTTAATATTGTAGTCATTAAAAAAATATGAACAACGATGTAAATCTCATCTCTCAAACCTTTATGGTCTGACAGCTGCAGCTTCATTGGAACGGTTTGTAGACCATTCCAATGAAGTATTAATGTTGAGATTGCACATTTTCAGCTCTGCTAAAGAGCCGCTGTCCGGTTAAATGACTGGATTCTGCAGCTGTCAGCTAGAGCGCTGATTTCTCTCACGAGGTAACTTTAGCGATGTAGATCTCTAAGCCCATAAAGATTTGAGAGAGAAGATTTAAATCGTTCATCATTTTTTAATGACTACAATATTAAGTAAACATAAAATTAACTATTACTATCCCTTTAACCCCCTTGCAATGTGTTCGAGACATCTAACATTCAAGGGGTTAAACTCTCTATATCAATCATGTGTGATTTATTTTTAACGGACAGCTATAACCCTTTGCATGCCAGGCCTGCACAGCAGGCGGTGCGCAATGCAACCTGACCTGGCATGCAAAGGGTTAAAGGGATAGTAATACTTAAGTATTACTAATCCCTACAGTAAAGTCCTTTTAAAAATAAATGTATTGCCCCCAGTTTCATCTCTCAAACCTTTATGGTTTGAGAGATAATCGCTTCTAAATTTGCCCTCTCCCTCCCCCTTAGACAGCGTTGTAGCTGACTGAAGGGAAATAGGGTCATAGATCATCAGGCGGCTCTGCAGCAGAGCCGCGATCGCATTAAAAAAAAAAAATCTTTCACTAAAACGGTCTTCTACGTGTGTATGGTTTCAGTGAAACATTTCTTTTTTTATTAACGTGATCGCGGCTCTGCTGCAGAGCCGCCTGAAAGTCGTACAACTTGCTTCCCTGCAGTCAGCTACAACTCTGACTACGGGGAAGGGGGAGAGGGCAACTTTAGGAGCGATTATCTCTCAAACCATAAAGGTTTGAGAGATGAAACTGGGGGCAATACATTTATTTTTAATAGGACTTTAATATAGGGATTAGTAATACTTAAAGGGATAGTAATGTTTCATAATAAAAGCAGCTCTAATTAATCATCATAGTATTTGGACTTCGGAGAGTGTTATTTCAGTTCTGTCAGAGTTGTAGTTCAAGAGTAATTCAGGGACAAAGTATCCCCCTCCCGCCCCTTTTACTGATGTAACACTGCTTAGCCAGATCAGAAGGGAGGTGCCCAGGTAGACTGCAGAGAGGGACAATCTTCAATTAAGATAAGGGAAAAACCTGAAAAACTTGTCAAGGGGGGCAGGGTTTTCATTGTTCTCATAGGAAGAAGATTATCCCCTGCTGTTATCTGTCTGGTCTATGGACTGGATTCCACATCTGAGAAGAGATGGCTTACACTAGGTAAAAGGGGCGGGAGGGGAAACTTTACTTGTGAATATCTCTCAAACCATAAAAGTCTGAGAGATAAGACTTATATCGTTCTTAATTTTTTAAACGCCTACAAAATAAAATAAAGATAAAACGAAGTATTACTATCCCTTTAACATACACTGGGAAATTCTACCAGTTATGAACTGGAAACCGTATTCTCTTCCACTGTTCAACGGTGTCACAAACCGATAGAAAAGTCACACCACTTCAGTCCAAGCAGTTTTGACGCATGAATATATTTATATTTACAGTTAAAAATACTACATACAAAAAAAAAAAAAGCATACAAACAGGTGCGTAAACAAAGATAATACATAAAGCCGTAAAAATACACACAAAATAAAAAATGCAGATGACTTATTTCCTCGCAACCGACACGCACACAGAAATCACTAGGAAGTAACAGGAAACGTCAATGTAGCAAAAGCAGATTCTGCAAACGTAAAAAAAATAAGTCTAATGAAATCTGGTGTGGCATCAAAAGGGTTAACACCTCTTAATAACCCACCTCTTATCTTAACCCTTTAAGGGCCAAAAGCATTTGCAACACAGAAGTGCATTGTGCACCCCTCTGGCGCTTAAAGAGTAAATCTGGGCAGAAAACTCTAATGGTCACAATCAGTTCTGAGTGGACAGGTTCCTCATGACAAATCTTAAATTATAAATGATCACATTCATGGAAGCAGTCGTGATTCTTTGTTGCAGGACTCCAGAACGCCAAATCCCGCCCACTGACTTTTTTTTTTTTTTTTACGAAGCCTTCAGTGGAACAACACAGAATCATGTCCGCCTTCACGAACACGAAATCCACTGCTAATTAAAGATGTATTTTGGGGAAACCAATCCACATAGAATATAGGATTTTCTGCACAGATGTGGGAGTTATCAGGATGTACTAATGTTCCCTTAAAGAAACAGTAGCCCTCTGGCACTCTAAGGGTTAAACTGTCACGTTTGATAACAGCAGTGCCACCTGGTGTCCACACAGTTAATATATTGCATTCTATGGTAGAGGCCAGTCACTGACTACAATTCACATTAGAATGTGATCGTGGCAATTCCATGTGTAGATCTAACTGCTCACAAATTATTGGAGTAAAAAGTTATTTAAAGGAATAGTAACCCTTAATGTTTATACTTTTCATATGCTGCAAGTACATAATATGTATAGCAAAATGTATATACTTTAATATTTTCACTTTCACTTATTCAGGCTTATGTCTACGATATTGAGCTCCCTGGATCAGTTTGCCAAGAGCTTCCTGTAAAGGAACATGACAGCAGGGCTAGTGATACAATGTAAAAAGGAAACAAATGTAAGCAAGATATATCGACAGCTCTGTATGCTAGTGTTACATTGTACTGAATCCTACAGACAAGCAAACTCACTAGAAACAGAGGTCCAGTAAGCTTACGGTCAGCGACAAAAGTGTCAAAATAAAATCATAATAAAAAGTATAGGCAATTTGACTTTACATATGTACTTGCAGAATATGTAAAGGAAAGGTTACTATTCCTCTAATGGAGTCTGAGACGTCCATACGTATCATTCTCAAAGAAACAATAACTAGTTGAAATTAAAATCCTGTTTCAGAAGGTGACACATACAATGACATAAGTATTACCATGTTTAAAAAGTCACTATTCTGTAATTTATTGTGAATTGGCGCCTTCAACATCTTTTTTGGATATTCTATATTTTGTCTCCGTTTCTTGGGATATATTTGACACATATATATCTCTAGTGTTACTTGCATATTTCCTGGGAATTTACTTTTAAATGGTCTCATGAATCAGTAATTTTACATGTCTGACACTTATTTAATAATTATGAGCAGATTAGTCCCCAAATGCATTTATACCCCATGTTCACATTTTGGGACACACTGATGCATATGCTCCTTTTAATAAAGCAATTACCAGCAGGGAGAGCACCCTTGTTTTACAAGGTAGATATAGATCATTTTTTCATAATAAAGCTGAACTGATAATTTAAGAGCTACTTTTGTCTGGACAAACAGACCAGAATCATCATCTTATAATTTCATTATTTAAGCTATGAAGGGCGGACAAAGTTTGTTAATCTTGTGGACAATACCAGCTGTCGCAGAGGTACTGAAATATCTTTCAAACCAGGTTGCTAAAACTAATTTTTATATAAGCTAGCTGCAATTATGTGATATTTCATTATCATACCTGTGAACTTCAAAATCTTGAGCCGCTGGAGAGGGCTAAGGTGTGCCAACCAGGGGTATGTAAATTATGGAATTCATGCCGTAAAAGGTGAGGGTTTTAATTGGGGGGATGGTGTTTATCATCATTGTTCTGGGAAGTGGGTGGAACAGGGTAAGAAGGAGGAGGAGTGGGTGGCACAGGCTGAGAATGAAGAGAAGTGGGTAGATTTTCACAGGAAACTCGCCACTGCTGGAGAAACAGCCTCTGTACCAGGAAATTAAAGGGGGAACATTCACATCGGAAAAACTTTTGAGCACTTGTTTAATCAGCTAAGCAGAATTAGCAAACGTGCTCTTTTTAAGATATTCAACTTCAAAGTTATCCACTTCTGCATAATGTAGCTGCGGCACGGCTCTCAGGACTTCCCAGCAGCCTGTCATTCTCCTCCCACCTCCCTCCCAGCTGCCCCCGGGGGTGCGTTCACACTTCACTTCGGTGTGGTGTGAACGGCTCATAGCGTTGCAGGAAGTGGCGATTAGCATTATACTGAGGTTGCAGTAGTAATATTACGGAGGTTGCAACCTCCGTAAAATACTAATTGCCGCTTCCTGTAACGCTACGAGCCGTTCACACCACACCGAAGTGAAGTGTGAACGCACCCCCGGGGGCAGCTGGGAGGGAGGTGGGAGGAGAATGACAGGCTGCTGGGAAGTCCTGAGAGCCGTGCCGCAGCTACATTATGTGGAAGTGGATAACTTTGAAGTTGAATATCTTAAAAAGAGCACGTTTGCTAATTCTGCTTAGCTGATTAAACAAGTGCTCAGAAGTTTTTCCGATGTGAATGTTCACCTTTAACGCAAAAAAAAAAAAAACTCCATGGAAGATCCGGAGAGTGGCCGGTTTGTTAATTATTCATATGTTACATCCCTAAAATGTCATCCTAAACTTGTTTTTTGAAACATATCTAAGTTGTCCTGTTCACAAAACATTTCTTTAAAGGGTTAGTAATACTTACAATGTAAAAAAATATATGTTGTAGGGTTTACCCCCCTGAGTAAAACAAGGGAACTCCCACTGCTGAGAGATATTTCATTAAAAAATTATAACAGCTCAAACTTGAATTTTTTTAGGTCCAATAGTGCAGTGGCCTGAAAATTTACAGTGGAGCTGTTGCTACACCACCGTATGGATAGCTCTGGTCCAAAGACCATAAATCTCCATAGGATGGTGTAGCAACAGCGCCACTGTAATTTTTTAGGCCACTGTGATATAGCACCTAAAAAATTCAAGTTTGAGCTGTTATTTTTTTAATAAAATATCTGTCAGCAGTGGGAGTACCCTTGTTTTATTCGGGGACATAAACCCTACAACGTATATTTTAAGTATTACTATCCCTTTAATGTTGTGCTTGTGTGTTTGAGAGACATAAGCTAAAGGCAGTAAACAGTGTGATAGTCCACTGCTCTTGTATTCAGAAAGGATGTTATCTTATCTCCGCTCATTTGCAAATAATCCTGGAAAATCAGTGGGAAAAGAAAGGAAGATGTGTCAACTCTCGCAGAATATATGCAAGACTAGATTTTAGGCCTCAGTAAACAAGTTCATCATTTTTACATATGTCAGCATGAAGTACAGGAGAATTTAACTTTATTTAACCCTCTGAGTGTCAGAGAGGTACGCAATGCAATACAAGCCCCTTCGAGTGCCGGAGGGGTACACAACACACTGCAAAGCAATGCATTGCGTTCTCCCCTGGCATTCAAAAGGTTAACCCCATTTCATTTTTTTTACATGGTTGTATTCCTTTAACCCCTTAGTGACGGCCGCGTGCAGACGCGGCCGTCACTTAACGCCCGTCTAACATTTTTTTTTTTTTTTTTTTTTAAAACAATCCGGAGTCCCCGAACGGCGAGCAGCCGCGCGGGGAGCCGGATTTCCGGGACGTACATGTACGTCCTCTGTCACTAAGTGACAGCCACACAGGACGTACATGTACGTCCTGTGTCACGAAGGGGTTAATGTTTCTCTCTACTGTATGGGGAAATACGAAGTACAGATGTATCTGAATTTTAAGAGACAAACAGAAACCTAGATTTACAATAAGAGAAGTCTGAAAGAGAAGTAAAAAACACACAAAAAAAAAAAAAATCTACTTTTTGACAAACACTAATGACCATTGTTTTGTATTGGCACTCAGCAACAAGAGAAAGGACAGCAGGCTCTGTGTACTGACGTCATTATCAATGTAGCAAGTTTGGCCAATTACTGTAAACAGTCTTTGCCTCTGTTCAGTATAAAACGTACCGAGACTACAAAAGCATGGAGTCTGTCCACAAATCTTAAAGGGATAGTAATACTTCGTTTTATCTTTATTTTATTTTGGAGGCATTAAAAAAACCATGAAGAACGATATAAGTCTTATCTCTCAAACCTTTACAGTTTGAGAGATATTTACAAGCAAATTTTCCCCTCACTGACCAAAATGGTCAAAGTCTGCCATCTAGCTGTCAGATTTGGAATCCGGTCTGCGGACCGGCCGTGGCTCTACAGCAGAGCCGAGATCACAAGCTAAGAAGAACTACTTCATTTGAATAGTCTACAAAGTATGCCTGGTTTGAAAGCACACTTTTTAGACGCTTCCAATGAAACCGTTATTTTTATATCATGCGATCTCGGCTCTGCTGAAGAGCCGCCGGTTGATCTGCGAACCGGATTCCAAATCTGACAGCTAGATGGCAGACTTGACCGTTTTGGTCTGAAGGGAAACTTTGCTTGTGAATATCTCTCAAACCATAAAGGTTTGAGAGATAAGCCCTATATCGTTCTTCATGTTTTTTTAATGCCTACAAAATAAAATAAAGATAAAACGAAGTATTACTGTCCCTTTAAGAGGGAGTACAGCTGCCACATGTCTGCTAACCATTGGAGTGCCAGAGCGGTCTGCAACAGATTGCAAAGCGATGAGCTGCATAATCCTCTGGCTCACATAGTTAAAGGGATAGTAATGTTATGATTAGAAAAACGCTGCAATGCATCTTTGTAGTGTATACAACTGATCACTGAAGTTAGTAATGCTGAATTTGCTCTACATCTCTTGAATTAGTATTATACATTATCCTCCTCACGCCCCTTTTAGGACTGCCAGGCCACTTCCCCATAGATCTGAAGTCCAGTCGCTTGAACGGACAGAGGTACGAGGCACAAACTGCCTCCCATTCAGTATACGGAAAACCCTGCCCCCCCCCCGATGAAGTAGGGCAGAGTTTTCCGTATACCGAAAGAAGTTTGTCCTACGTCGTCATCCACTTCCATCTCCGAGGCTCGAAAGATGACGTATAAGGGGAATGCTGTATAATGTATAATATTATTTTAAGAGATTTAGAGCAAATTCAGCATTACTTTCATGAGCGATCAGTTGTATACGCTACAAGGATCCATTGCAGCGTTTCATGAAAAAGGGGTACTCTCACTGCTGGGAGATTTACTGAAAAGTTATAACAGTGACAAATGATGCCTCTGTTGTGTCACTGTACAGAGTTTTACAGGTCGTTCGACTGAAATTCTTCATAGGGATTAATGAAACAGCACCACCTAGTGTTTTTATTTTTACACATTTTTTTTAACTCATGAAAGGAAATCAAATAAGTTTGAGCGTTTATAACTTTTGAACAAATTATCTCCCTGCAGTGGGAGTACCCAGAGTGATGTTCATTTTTGCCTAAATTTTAGAAAGCAATAAGTGGATGTCCTAACCAGCTAAACTACAAGACAAATAATTACCACTGGTTCTAAAGAGTCTTTTAAAACCCGTTGAATGCTAGTAAGGTCTCAGAAGAGCGACTTTGCGATGCATTTGAGACCTCGCTAGCATCAAAGGAGTTAAGAGCCCCATTTAACCCCTTAGCGACTGGCTGACGCGGCACATGGCCAGCTGTTAAGGGCCACAGGGCATTTTTTTGTGTGTGCAGTGGATTCCAGGGCTCGCAGAGAGGCACGCAGCCCTAAATTCATGCCGTGCCAGGACCGGCACTGGTCCTTAAAGGGATAGTATTACTTCAAAATTACTATCCCTCATATTGTAGCCCTTAATAAACTGAGTTAAATAACACCAGCGGCATCTCTCAGACCTTTATGGTGTAAGAGATAGCCGCTTTCAAAGTTTCCTCTCCCCTGACGTCAGCGTTCTGCTGCCAGCAGGAGAATCCGGTCCCGGGACAAGCGGAGGCTCTTAATCAGAGCCGATATCTCGTTATGGAAGGAAAAATGATTCATTGAAACAGTCTTATACGTGTGCTTGGTTACCAAGCACACATAGAAGACTGTTTCAATTAATAATTTTTCCTTCCATAACAAGATATCGGCTCTGCTGAAGAGCCTCCACTTGATTCAGAGACCGGATTCTCCTGCTGGCAGCAGAACGCTGACAGCAGGGGAGAGGAAACTTTGAAAGCGGCTATCTCTTACACCATAAAGGTCTGAGAGATGCCGCTGGTGTCATTTAACTCAGTTTATTAAGGGCTACAATATGAGGGATAGTAATTTTGAAGTAATACTATCCCTTTAAAGGGATAGCAATAACTCTATTAAAGTTTAGCTCCAAGTCTTCTTTACATTTTTTTTTTAAACACATAGCACTATGTTTAGTTACTTACAGTGTTATAGTTCAAACGCTAGTCAATACGAAAGAATCCCCCTCCTGCCCCTTTCCTGGTGTCACTGATCCTTTCACGCTTGTTCGGATGGAGAGCGGTGAGGGACAATCTTCAGTAAGCAAAAGGAAAATCCTGCTCTCCTTTGTCAAGGGTGGGAAGGGTTTTCCTTATACTTACTGAGTGAAGATTGTCCCTCGCTGCATCCGTCCGGTCCCACTACAGGATTCCATATTTTATGGGAGGCAGCCAGAAGGGCTGAACTACAACATTGTAAGTAACTAAATATAGCTGTACATGGAAAAAAAAAAATGTAAAGAAGACTTGTAGCTAAACTTTAATAGAGGTATTACTATCCCTTTAACTGCTGGACCAAGCGTGACAGTTCTGTTAAAGGGATAGTAATACTTAAAAATTACTATCCCCCATCTTGTAGCCCTTCAAAAACGGAGTAAAATGAGCACAGCAGCATCTCTCAAACCTTTATGGTTTGAGAGATATCTGCTTTCAAAGCTCCCTCTCCCCTGACGTTAGCATTCTATCTGACAGCAGGGGAATCCGGTCCCCAGACCAGCGGAGGCTCTGCAGCAGAGCCGAGATAGCGGTAATAAAAAAAGAAATCCTTAACTTAAAAAGTCTTCTATGTGTGCTGACGTCAGGGGAGAGGGAACTTTGAAAGCAGATATCTCTCAAACCAGAGATGCCGCTGGTCTCATTTTACTCAGTTTTTGAAGGGCTACAAGATGGGGGAGAGTAATATTTAAAGGGGAACTACCACCCCGCAATAACTTAACCTGCATTCATTCTTCATCTGGCGACTAGCTGCTTAGTAGCGCTAGTCGCCAGAAATATTACCTGGTTCCGAAGATTTTGCCGTTTTACCGATGCTCACAAGAGCAGGAAGCACGGACATCTCGTCACAGTGACGTCCGTGCGCCTGCGCTGTCAGTCCCTTTTGGAGCCACTTGGCGCTACTAAGCAGCTAGTCGCCAGATGAAGAATGAATGCAGGTTAAGTTATTGCAGGGTGGTAGTTCCCCTTTAAGTATTACTATCCATTTAAATCAGCTGGAAGTGCTCTCTTATGGTACAAATGATTTGCGAAGAACTACTCCGCTTATTAGTCCACGAGCCCTCAAACAGCATGATCTAAGGGTACAATGGCCCAAGAAAACATTTCCCCAAATCGTTGGTACACATTATAACATTTTTGGCTTGTCTTTTTGACTTGTACATAAAATTGTTAAAAAAGCAAAAAAAAAACAAAACAAAACCCACATTAGCACACAGAAAAGCAGACCTCTAAAGACACTACCATCCTTCAAAATCAAACTGAAATGTTTTCACGCATCTCTAGAGAGAGTTTCAGTTCTTCACATTGAAGTAAACTTTGACTTTGTTTTCTCCTATTTATCAACATATATAAAAAAATAGTCCAAGTGTAACAACTGCAAACGCATGTGCAAAACTAGAAATTGTACACGTTCAATATACTTCAAACTCCAGAAATGTATTTTTTTTTTTTCCTTTTTAAGTTCCATCTTTACAAATTTCCAAACTGTGGTTAGAGGCAAGTAGGTTTTGCCTTTAGATCAAGGCCCATAAAAACTTGGGCACTGAAGCTGGTTCCTGAAGAAGATGCACAGGAGAAGGATTGTCTACACAGGATGGACCCCTCTTCTCAAGTCTCACGGGTTTACAATCAGAAGATACAATCTTGCTCAGGGATTACAATAAAAATATAGGGACATGGCGAATCAATCTCCATGTTATCGTTCTTAATGCTGGTGAGGAAACTTGTCTGGTTTGCGCTCTGTCAACGTAAAGACAGTCAAGAATAGTTGACCGGTCCTTGAGTGGGATCTTGGTCCATGCTGCATCCAAGGGCTTCAATGTCATTGCTGATGTCTGATATCATTCGGTCCCATTCATCGCCTTCTGAGGGTCCCGACTGATCGTCAGAGCCAGTAGCGGCACCATTTCCGTTGGTGGTGGAATTGGACGCGGTGCTCATAGTCCGCCTATATCTTCCAAAGCTGTCCGTGATGATACCTCTCCCATCTTTCACCCCAATGGTTTCCAAAAAGTTCTCAAAGTGCTGGCTGTCCTTCTCTGGGATGAAGGGCCGAAGACCTACAAGAACAAACACGTGTTGACCCAGACTCTGCCAAGGACAACTTGAGACTGTATTCAGGAAGATATAGAGGGGGAATTCTGGAACGAACCAACTGACTCATAGGGAACAACTGACAATTCATATTGCTTTACATGGGATTTTAAACACTTGAATGATAGAGAGGACTCCAATGCATTGTGAAGCAATAATTTGGAGAACTCTCTAACATACAAGGATTTAAAAAAAAAAAAAAACCCATGTAAATCAATTAAATATTTTATTTGTCCCAAAATAATTCACTTAGTTTTTATATATGGACCATGGTTTAAAAGCGGTGACCACAAGAAACCCATGCTATGCATGCTGGCCTCATATCATACTGGTCCTGCCCAAATGACAGTGCAGTTACGAAATGCCAGTCCATTCCCCTGTGAACGAGGCAAACCACTAACCCCATATGTACATTTCAGCCTTATTGGGCCTTGTCGGTGAGGTGCAGCTGATCCCTTTAGGCACTTGTGAGCAAGGTGTCTGTTTCTGGATTCCCCCATCACACTTAGGGTGACCAACCCAAGAGCAATTTACATATGTAGAAGTAGTCAGAGATGCTCAGCTAGGTTCATGAGCTTGTAAAGTATGGAAAGAGTTTCAGGTATGCAAGATATGCTTCAGAATATTGCTTTTCTGTGTATGGCACTTGTGAACTAAAAGATTGCACCCTGGGAGCAGGTTACCGGTCCTAAAGAGCTTCTTGCATACCCTTGCAGGCTCATGAGCCTAGTTGAACATCTCCAACCTTTCTTTTTGTATAAGCAAATTGCTTTGGGGGTTGGAAAAGGGGGAATTCAGACATGGACCCCTTGCTCACAAGTGCCTAGAGAGATCAGCTGCACCTCACTGATGAGGCCCAATAAGGCCGAAACGTATGTCTGGGGTTAGCTGCTTCCCTTGTTCAGAGAAGAATTGTCTGGCATTTCGTGGCTGGACTGTCATTTTGGCAGGACCTTTATGATACGCTTCAGAATATTTCTTCTCCGTGTATAGCACTTTTGAGGTAAAAGAGATTGCACCCTGGGTATTGAGCACCAGTCCTAGTGAGCTTCTTGCATACCCAGTATTTATCCAGAGATGGTCAAGTCTATAGAATTGCATCCTAGAGACACTCCATCTCAGAGTGACGCAGGGGAATGGGGTCAGGAGGGGGATCCTTTTGGATTGACTAGCTCTTGAACTACAAAACTGTTAAGTATTGAAATATAGCGCTATGTGTTCAAAAAAGAATAAAGAAGACTCAGACCTGCACTTTATCAGAAGTATTACTATCACTTTAAAGAACAGCGGGCTGATCAACGTATTGCTTTGCACAACCCTCTGGTCCTTTAAGTATTACGTGTGCTCATGAACTATTGCTCACAGTTTTATTTAAACTGAAGAAGGTGCTGTCATGCCCACTTCTATGATAATGACATCCAAGACGGATTGAATAAATTCGCACTTGAACAAAGGAGGCGTCATTAAAGAGATAGTAATATATGAAAATAAACAGAACTTCAATTCATCAGTATAGTTTTTTCAGCATGTAGAGCGGTATGTCTATCGTATCAGACTTGTAGTTCAAGAGTTATTAAAGGGATAGTAATACTTAAAATGTAAAAAAAAACATGTTTCAGCAGTGGGAGCACTCTTGTTTTACTCAGGGGGATAACCCTGAGTAAAACAAGAGTGCTCCCACTGCTGAAAGGTGTTTCATTCAAAAGTTATTAATTTTCAAAGCTGAATTTTTTAGGTGCAATATCACAGTGACCTGAAATTGTACAGTGGCGCTGTTGCTACATCATCCTATGGAGATTTATGGTCCCGGGACCAGAGTTGTCCATAGGATTGTGTAGCAACAGCGCCACTGTACAATTTCAGGCCACTGTGATATTGCACCTAAAAAATTCAACTATCCCTTTAAGTAAGTGGATTATTATTAGGAGGAGTTAGTGTTCCTTTAAGATGACACTAATCCCGGTGTATTACCGAGCAGGAGGAACTTCCTGCTGTCCCCGTAGAGCTGCCGGAGGTTGATGCAGAACTCGTGGATGGAGGCTCCGTTGCGATATTCGTGAAGAAGCATTGCAAACTGCTGAATCTCCTGTGAAGAGAGCTTGGTCCTCAGCTGGAAGCAGAGAAACACACAAAGTGTTAAAAAGTCTCAGACTTCGCAGGATGAGTGAAAGTCTGCATGTGTTATCTAAAGGAAACAGCGCATACGGGGCAACACTGACAGCTAAAGACCTGAAATTCTGGGGAAATCCAGTTGAGTTACAGGGGACAGACTTTTCCACAATCCCAGTCTATTTAAATAGGGCTTTTAACCGAAATCCCTGCCAGTAGGAGTAAGTGGCTGCCGCAGGTTATTACCAGGTCCCTGTGAACAGGCTGGGCCGTATACATCATCAACAAACTGAGCAATCCTGGAGCAAACCAAATGCTGCATGGTGTGTGTGTGTGTGTGTGGGGGGGGGAATGAAAATTCCTGTTGATTCAAATATGGATTTTAAACCCCACCACACACACAGACACACGTCAGATCTCCCTTGCATTGTGAAGAAAGGCATTTGCAACCTCTCTGGCATATGAGAGGTTAAAAGGACCCATTTAACTCAAGAGGGGTTTTCATTTCAATCCTCTGATGCAGCTGGTTTGCTCTGGAATTGCGTCTTCTGCTGGATGATTATGGCTTATAGTACTTATGTAAGCGGTGTCATACAGTACGTTACACACTAAGTGGCGCTGTAACACAGGAAGTGACAAAGTGCCTCAGTGCAGACAGAATGGATATAAAATGGATTTCCGTACAGTCATCATGTAGTCCTGCAGGAGCTCAGCGGCGGTGGCACTAAGTTCACTCTCACTGGCCGTCTTGTTGTGAGGGGAATGGAGATTGGAGAGAGAGGTTGGGGAACTGCCATCAGCATCCACAGACTCCTGCAAAGAACTAAGGGCAAAATACACATTTTAATAACATAGAAAAGCATATCAGATTTCTCTATCATCCACTTAAGCCTCCAGACAAATCATTCTCTGAGCATTCTAGTCTAGGAACGGGGGCAGTCATCATTGTGTAGACAGTCTAGTCTAGGTACGGGGGCAGTCATCACTGTGTAGACAGTCTAGTCTAGGTACGGGGGCAGACATCATTGTGTAGACAGTCTAGTCTAGGTACAGGAGCAGACATCATTGTGTAGACAGTCTAGTCTAGGAACGGGGGCAGTCATCACTGTGTAGACAGTCTAGTCTAGGAACGGGGGCAGTCATCACTGTGTAGACAGTCTAGTCTAGGTACGGGAGCAGACATCATTGTGTAGGCAGTCTAGTCTAGGTACGGGAGCAGACATCATTGTGTAGACAGTCTAGTCTAGGTACAGGAGCAGACATCATTGTGTAGACAGTCTAGTCTAGGTACAGGAGCAGACATCATTGTGTAGACAGTCTAGTCTAGGAACGGGGGCAGTCATCACTGTGTAGACAGTCTAGTCTAGGAACGGGGGCAGTCATCATTCTGTAGACAATCTAGTCTAGGTACGGGAGCAGACATTCTGTAGGCAGTCTAGTCTAGGTACATGAGCAGACATCACTGTGTAGACAGTCTAGTCTAGGAACGGGGGCAGTCATCACTGTGTAGACAGTCTAGTCTAGGAACGGGGGCAGTCATCATTCTGTAGACAATCTAGTCTAGGTACGGAAGCAGACATTCTGTAGGCAGTCTAGTCTAGGTACATGAGCAGACATCACTGTGTAGACAGTCTAGTCTAGGAATGGGGGCAGTCATCATTCTGTAGACAGTCTAGTCTAGGTACGAGAGCAGACATCATTGTGTAGACAGTCTTGTCTAGGTACAGGAGCAGACATCATTGTGTAGGCAGTTTAGTCTAGGTACGGGAGCAGACATTCTGTAGGCAGTCTAGTCTAGGTACATGAGCAGACATCACTGTGTAGACAGTCTAGTCTAGGAATGGGGGCAGTCATCATTCTGTAGACAGTCTAGTCTAGGTACGAGAGCAGACATTCTGTAAGCAGTCTAGTCTAGGTACATGAGCAGACATCACTGTGTAGACAGTCTAGTCTAGGAATGGGGGCAGTCATCATTCTGTAGACAGTCTAGTCTAGGTACGAGAGCAGACATCATTGTGTAGACAGTCTTGTCTAGGTACAGGAGCAGACATCATTGTGTAGGCAGTCTAGTCTAGGTACGGGAGCAGACATTCTGTAGGCAGTCTAGTCTAGGTACATGAGCAGACATCACTGTGTAGACAGTCTAGTCTAGGAATGGGGGCAGTCATCATTCTATAGACAGTCTAGTCTAGGTACGAGAGCAGACATCATTGTGTAGACAGTCTTGTCTAGGTACAGGAGCAGACATCATTGTGTAGACAGTCTAGTCTAGGTACAGGAGCAGACATCATTGTGTAGGCAGTCTAGTCTAGGTACATGAGCAGACATCACTGTGTAGACAGTCTAGTCTAGGAATGGGGGCAGTCATCATTCTGTAGACAGTCTAGTCTAGGTACAAGAGCAGACATCATTGTGTAGACAGTCTTGTCTAGGTACAGGAGCAGACATCATTGTGTAGGCAGTCTAGTCTAGGTACGGGAGCAGACATTCTGTAGGCAGTCTAGTCTAGGTACATGAGCAGACATCACTGTGTAGACAGTCTAGTCTAGGAATGGGGGCAGTCATCATTCTGTAGACAGTCTAGTCTAGG
This sequence comes from Rhinophrynus dorsalis, assembly GCA_037306005.1. NCBI lineage: Eukaryota > Metazoa > Chordata > Amphibia > Anura > Rhinophrynidae > Rhinophrynus > Rhinophrynus dorsalis. The sequence continues at coordinate 483,697,861 of CM074723.1, forward strand.
TACGAGAGCAGACATCATTGTGTAGACAGTCTTGTCTAGGTACAGGAGCAGACATCATTGTGTAGGCAGTCTAGTCTAGGTACGGGAGCAGACATTCTGTAGGCAGTCTAGTCTAGGTACATGAGCAGACATCACTGTGTAGACAGTCTAGTCTAGGAATGGGGGCAGTCATCATTCTATAGACAGTCTAGTCTAGGTACGAGAGCAGACATCATTGTGTAGACAGTCTTGTCTAGGTACAGGAGCAGACATCATTGTGTAGACAGTCTAGTCTAGGTACGGGAGCAGACATTCTGTAGGCAGTCTAGTCTAGGTACATGAGCAGACATCACTGTGTAGACAGTCTAGTCTAGGAACGGGGGCAGTCATCATTCTGTAGACAGTCTAGTCTAGGAACGGGGGCAGTCATCATTGTGTAGGCAGTCTAGTCTAGGTACAGGAGCAGACATCATTCTTTAGACAGTCTAGTCTAGGTACAGGAGCAGACATCATTGTGTAGGCAGTCTAGTCTAGGTACAGGAACAGACATCATTGTGTAGGCAGTCTAGTCTAGGTACAGGAACAGACATCATTGTGTAGGCAGTCTAGTCTAGGTACAGGAACAGACATCATTGTGTAGGCAGTCTAGTCTAGGAACGGGGGCAGTCATCATTGTGTAGGCAGTCTAGTCTAGGTACAGGAGCAGACCTCATTCTTTAGACAGTGTAGTCTAGGTACAGGAGCAGACATCATTGTGTAGGCAGTCTAGTCTAGGTACAGGAACAGACATCATTGTGTAGGCAGTCTAGTCTAGGTACAGGAACAGACATCATTGTGTAGGCAGTCTAGTCTAGGTACGGGAGCAGACATCATTTTGTAGGCAGTCTAGTCTAGGTACGGGAGCAGACATCATTTTGTAGGCAGTCTAGTCTAGGTACGGGAGCAGACATCATTCTGTAGACAGTCTAGTCTAGGTACAGGAGCAGACATCATTGTGTAGGCAGTCTAGTCTAGGTACGGGAGAAGACATCATTTTGTAGGCAGTCTAGTCTAGGTACAGGAGCAGACATCATTGTGTAGGCAGTCTAGTCTAGGTACGGGAGCAGACATCATTGTGTAGGCAGTCTAGTCTAGGTACGGGAGCAGACATCATTGTGTAGGCAGTCTAGTCTAGGTACGGGAGCAGACATTGTGTAGGCAGTCTAGTCTAGGTACGGGAGAAGACATCATTGTGTAGGCAGTCTAGTCTAGGTACGGGAGAAGACATCATTGTGTAGGCAGTCTAGTCTAGGTACGGGAGCAGACATCATTGTGTAGACAGTCTAGTCTAGGTACAGGAGCAGACATCATTGTGTAGGCAGTCTAGTCTAGGTACAGGAGCAGACATTGTGTAGACAGTCTAGTCTAGGTACAGGAGCAGACATTGTGTAGACAGTCTAGTCTAGGTACGGGGGCAGTCATCATTGTGTAGGCAGTCTAGTCTAGGTACGGGGGCAGTCATCATTGTGTAGGCAGTCTAGTCTAGGTACGGGAGCAGACATCATTGTGTAGACAGTCTAATTTAGGTAGAGCTGCAGACAATCATTCTCTGGCCAATCTAGTCTATGTACAGCCTCATCCAGGTTTTTCCTGGTACAAAAAAATACCCATAACACATGATAAATACAAAAAAACGCTCTTAAATGAACTAGCTGGTAAAGGGTAAATAAACTGCCCAGCTGCAAAATATATCATGTGGAGGAGGACTGGGATTGTGCTGATGGCACTAAAGACCTAAATGGGGAGGGTGCCCAGCTGAAGTGTCCTTCATGTTTAAACTCCAGAATGTTGCCTAATGGGAAAGTGCAGTAATTAATTCAAGAAACTAGCTTCAAAAGACTCATTTAGGCCAAACACAAATGGAAAAAAGTAACAGTTCTGAGGCAAATCAGCTCCACCATAGGGGATACAGTAACATTCCCAAAAACGCACAGAGATTTAAGTGGGGGTTTTAACACCTCAAACTCTAGAGGTCTCTAGACATTTACCATTTGAAGGTTTAAAATCTCCATTTAAATGGATGCAGTGCATTGGAGAGCTCTACAGAATTCAAGGGGTTAAATGTCCATTTAAATAGCAATGTTTATTTGTCGCCTGTGGTTCAGCTGGTGTGTCCCAGAATTGTACCATTTTTCCTTAGACGTCGACCTCAACAAGCAGAAACACTTACAAAGGGCTGGCCTCCAGCTCATACGCCTCCTTCACATCCACTTTGGCTGAAGAATCATCTGTAAGAAATCCGGGGAACACAAGAGCGTTTATTGCCTTTAGGACTGATCTGACATGTCAGTACTGTGATTAACGGTCTGTAGGACAGACTTCCATAGTTACACAGCAAATTAGGTGGGAAAGAGGGACAAGTCCATCAGGTTCAGCCTTGTCTCAATGTAACTAAGAAGTGAGAATTACATATGCCTTCCCGCTCCTAAATGGGGCCTGCTTATTGTAGAGGGGAGAGACCTGTATCCCTGCAGAGTTACACAATGCAAAATACTGATCACTGGCCAACACAGCCATATAACATCTATAGGAAGCCAAGGGCACACATACACATAAAGGGGTTGGAATTCTGGGGCAAATCATTCCTGTTGGTTTAAATGTGGCCTTTAAATTCTAAAGAGGTCTTCAACGCAGCACTGTAATACATGGTTTTGGAGGAATCTATAGCATTCAAGCAGTCGAAAGCCCATAAAAGTCTATGGGAATTTAAAGGGATAGTAATACTTTATTATTACTGTCCCCCATATTGTACATATTAGCAAAATAATTTAATAGCCCCCAGGTTCATCTCTCAGACCTTTATGATTTGAGAGATAACCAAAGGCAAAGTTCCCCACTCCCTCCCCCTTCCCTGAAGTCAGCGTTGCGCTGACTACAGGGGAAGTCTGTCGTACGACAGGCTTGCGACTCTGCAGCTGAGCCAAGATCCCATTAGTGACAAAGAATTATTTCACTGAAACGGTCTTCTACATGAGCTTGGTTTGTGCTTGGTTTGCAATGACATGTAGAAGACCGTTTCAGTGAAATAATTTTGTCATGAATGCGATCTCAGCTCTGGTGCAGAGCCGCCTGATGAAAGTCAGACCGGATGTCCCTGCAGTCAGCACAACGCTGACTTCAGGGAAGGGGGAGGGAGGGGGGAACTTTGCCTTCAGGTTTGAGAGATGAACCTGGGGGATATTAAAGTGGGACTTTCAACTTAATTCAACTTTGCCTATTTGAAAACTGCATTAAAACTGACTATATGTCATGTTACCCAAAAGACCAGCAGATGTACAGTTCAGGAGACATTCACAATTGTCACCATACGCTAATGTATGCTAATTGTTACCCATGCGGTACCAGTGATGTTTTCATACACTAAATTAAGCTAGTCAATGGCATTTCATATGATAATGAAGTCTTTTCAGAGACGTGTCATAA